>NW_020769373.1:2334841-2356191 GCF_900518735.1 Pseudonaja textilis | reverse complement strand
CCCCCCCCCCCCCCCCCCGTCCCCTCCCCAAGCTCCCTTCCTCACCCCACCACGCCGGGGCTGTAATTCGTCTTCTTCCACGGGGTGCCGGTGTAGGCCGGCTCCTCCGGGCCGCACGGCGGCCTCCCCAAGGGCCCGTTCCCCAAAGCCGGCCCTCCGCTTTCCCCGGCGGGGCCCAGCAGCAGCGTGCAGTTGAAGCCGAAAGTGCTGGCCTTGTTGTCCCGTTTCCTCTTGTTGCTGGCCGCCGCCGCCGCCGCCGCAGCGGCAGCAGCGGCGGCGGCCGAGGCAGCCGGAGCAGCGGGCGAAGCCGCACGGGGAGCCGAGGCTGCGGCGGCCGGAGAAGGCCCCGCGGCGGCGGCGGAGCCCGACGAAGACGCGGCGGGAACGGAGGAGGAAGAAGAAGAAGAGGAGGAGGAGGAGGCCGCGCCCGGGGCAGCGGGGCTCGCTTGGACGACGCCGCCGCCGGGCCGGGCTGCCCAGGCGGGAGGCTGCGGAGAGGCCTGCCGCCGCGGGGGAGGCTGTTGCTGGTGATGGTGATGATGGTGGTGGTGGGGGGGCAGGCCGGCGGTCTCCAGCGGCAGGAAGTCGGGCTGCGGGTCGCCGCCACGCGGGACGCGGGACATGCCGGGCGGCGGCGGGGGGGACGAAGCAGAGGCGGCGGCCACGGGGGTCGACGGGGAGCTGCTGTTGCTGCTGCTGCACGAGGAGGAGGAGGACGACGAGGAGGAAGACGAGGCCGGGGCGGCGGCGGCCGGCTGGGGTGGTTGTTGCTGCTGCTGCTGCTGCTGCTGCTGCTGGAAGTAGAGGTTGCGGACCCCTTGCGTGGTCTCCCAAATCTGCATCCACAGACGGTTCGAGGGGCCGAGCTGCTCTGGCTGGAACCAGGCGATCCGGGGATCCATCAAACGGCGAGCCGGCCCAAGAGCGACGGGGCGGCGGCAGCAGCAGCAGCGGCTCCTCCTCCTCGCCCTCCTCCTGCCCGCCGCCGCCGCCGCCGCCGCTGGGCCGGGCAGGCCCAGCCCCGCCGGCCTCTCGGGAGCGCGGCGCCCTGCGGGGAGCGGCGAGGCGGAGGAGCCTGGAGGCGGCGGCGGCGGCGGCCGAGGAGGAGGAGGAAGGAGGAGGAGGACACGCGCGGCCGGGCGCCTCCTGACAAGAACGGGCGGAGAAGCCCGGCAACCGGCGGGAGGAAGAGAGAGAGAGAGACGGCAGCTGCTGTTGCGGCGGCGGCGGCGGCGGCGGCGGCTGCTTCGCCACCCGCCCCCCCTCCGGCCAGCAGCGCGGAGCGAGAAGCGAGCGAGCGAGGCGGGGCCCTGTCGAAGAGGCGGCCGCCGCCGCCGCCCGGGCCGCGCGTAATAAAGGCGTGGGAGGGAGAAGGAGAAGGCCGGACGGCGGCCTCGGCGGAGAAAGACGGTCGCCCACGCGGTGGAGGGGTCGCCCGGCGGGTCTTCCCCGCCCTTGCCTGCCTCGCAGCCCGAGATGGAGACGGATCCTCCGCGGACGGCCCGAAGGGGGAGCGCGGCGGAGCCCCTGGAGGGAGGAGGCCGCCCCAAAGGGTTTTTCGGGGTGCTGGGCCGCGGGAGGTGGGGCCCTGCTTTGCAGGGAAGCCTCGAGCTTTCCCAGTAGATTGAGGGGACGGGGGCGGAGGTGGTCGGGAGGGGCTTGGGAATGTTTATCCCGGGTCTTTCTTTTGAACCTGAGGGGTTGGCTCGTTTATGACACTGATCTACATACATTTGTATGTGTATATGAAGGTAGTATGTATATATTATATTAATATACATATACATAGAGATAGGTAGAGATAGATGTAGATAAATCTGAGATACATATATAAATACACAACACCCAGCCTGGCAGGTCTGGGCTGTTTTAAAAATGTTTAGGAAAACAATAGAAAAATGTGGTACTTTTCATAGAAAAGAGGTTCATCCATCTATATTCCAGCCAATTCCGAATTGGCACTGGGCCAAAAGAACAAAAATGGCAGAAGTACTAAACCTTCATAGAAGGGAGATTTTGTTCATTTATATTATATAGAATAATTTTCCGTAGGACATAACTCTGGGCAAATAACAAAATTGGAATATGTATTCTTCTAAACTTCCTAGAAAAGGGGAGGTGTTTGTTCATTTATTAATGCATATTACATTATACATTATAATTGGTCAGAGCAAAAATGATAGAAGTCCAAACTTTCATAGAAAAGAGGGCAGTTACTTGATTCTACGCAGGTAATCTTTGTGCTTTTTAATCTCTGAACAGGTGTGCATACATAAAAAAAACCAAGGCCAGGATTCCGGCTATACATTCTCGGGATGCTTCAGGAGGCCATCTGCAATTGAAGGCCTCTTAGAAATAAATGTGACTCTGGGAATACCAATAAAAAAGAATATTTGTAATTCGAGGGTTGAATTCTGGGTCCTTGGTGCTTGCCTGTTTTCTTCAGACATTTCACAACCCAACTAGGTAACATCATCAGCACTAACAAGATGATCCTAACTGGATAATCTAGTAGATACTCCCTTCTAGCACTGATGATGTGACCTACCTGGGTAATGAAATGTCTGCAAGCAACAACCAAGCTCAGAAAAACACCAAGGACCCAACTGTAGATACTTAGCTTTGAAGCCTGCAACCTTCTCTATTTTTTTTTTCCAAACTAATCCTTGGGATTGGGAAGAATGCAACAGAGGGCCTTTTTCGTAAACACTAAGGACATATCCTCCAGGCATTTTGATGGATCCCAATAGGATCCCACATGACTCCTCCAAATTAAATGCAGTAGCTCAAACTATTGACTCAGCAAAACATATCTTCTTGGTTGAAGCTTAAGGTAGAACGTTGAGATAAAGGTATTTTTTTCACCCCCTCAAGTCTCCTGCCTTTTGCACGTATATCTGTGCACGCTAAATAAAAGTAAATCTGAAAACATTCTGAGAACTTCAACTGATCTAAGCCAATAATTTGCTGTACACCACTGCCAAAATTCTAGGGATGATCAAAGCCACCACAAAATAAACTATCCTTATATACAAAGGTCATATTAATTGTGTCTCTTAATCCAGAGTATCAAAGCCTGATGTTGGGGTTATTTAATGTAGCTTTTTCCTTCCATTTTATAGTGCATTTGTGGTTAATCATGTTGGAAGATTTCCATTTACAGATTGTCTCTTGGACAGTATCTCCAAAATCAAAAAAAGGCTGCAGAAACATCTGTTTCTCCAAGTAAGAGCTCGAATGTATCTGCGTAGTGATGTGTATTATGTACACATGCCAGTTTTCATGTGTGAAAAGAAAAATTTGCAATTACTGATGTATTTCAACATCTTTACAATAGATAATACTTTAAAGATCGTATTACTCATTACAGTGTCTATTAAAGAAAGCAGTAACATTTTCACAATACATTTCAGACTCCTAGATCAGGGGTCTCCAACCTTGGCAACTTTAAGCCTGGAGGACTTCAACTCCCAGAATTGAAGTTTTAATTTTTTAATTCAACTCCCAGGGATTTGAAGTCAGCCAGGCTTAAAAGTTGCCAAGGTTGGAGACCCCTGTCCTAGATGGTTTGAAAAGGATTGCTTTAGAGGCCATGCATCTCTGAATTTGTCCAAATCTAAATTAAGGTGGGGGGAGAATTACGTGATTTTTCTTAGCTTCTTTGTTTAAATTCTATTTCAGCCTCTCCAAAATCCTATTCCTGAGATAAGATTAAAATTGGTTTGAATAGCTGGAAAGCAAATGTGTAATTGCAACAAGGAAGCTCCATCCGTGTCCCAGAAGATTATTCAAAAGCAGCTACTTATTCCATGTTTGTATTGTATAACATGGAAGATTACAAAATATTTTGCATGATTTGAAAAAAAAAAAATCAGAGCATGCCTTTGAATCAATGACACCTGGGGACTACTGTATGTGAAAATGTCCATACGGTTCTCTTGGCAGCCATTTTAGATGTCCTTAGGATAAGACAGAATTGGTCAAAGGATACTCAGGTGGAAGGAACAGGAAATGAGTTTCCCCAGTCTTAGTCCAGCAGCTTAGCCAAGGACCAAACTGCCATGTCATTGTTTCCTAGCAAAAAAATGCTAATATTTTATTACGATCTGTTCAATTCACCAAATTTTCTAGAGTAGGTTAAAAAAAAAAAAAAGATTTTTCCGCAACTTTCACAAGCTATACCTTATCATGTGAATCACACTAGTTGCAATCCTTCAGTAACTCAATTCTGATATTGTCTTACTCTGGTACCTGTAGTAGGAGGAGGAGAGGTGGAGTCAAGAGATGCATCAGCCTGGAATCCTTACCTTTTCACAAGTCGGTCTAAGCCCTCTTGAATGCCACTAATTCTTCTCCAGCGCCCATTTAGTGCTGACCATGACTAAATTCTTGGGCCTACGCATGAGCAATAAATCGGTTCAACTGGAGCTTAATGCACGGTCCTGATCCTTTACCCCTGATATTACCACCTCGTCCCTGTTGCAACCCTTCCCGATAGCCATTGTACTAGTCAACTGAGAAAGCTTGATTACGCTGAATCAGGCCAACTGGCTGGCCGAAGCTCTCCAGGTTTTAAGGGAGGAGTTTGCTCAACCCACTTGGAAATGCTCGGATTAGATCAGTTCACCGCCTAGCTGCCGAATATGGATTGTACCCCTGGGCTATGACTCATGTGAGAGTTCTCTCAGTCAGTGAACGCAAAATGGTAATAAATCTGCGTTGCAGAAACAAGGGAGGTAGAAACTCAACAGGGTGGGGCAGCCCACACGGCAACCAAGGGATAGAAGCATCCATATTGATTATACAGAGATTGCTTAATCCTGAACCTTACTGGTAGCCGGAATTAGTTCATTAAGGCTTCCTTATTTTTATTATTAGCTGGCCTACCTTCAATCCAACCTCTTGGCTGAATGCAAACAAATTTGGCTAGAAGGCTATTTATCCAGAATATGGTAAAAGGCTTGTTCAGGCTACACATAACAGCACGAAGATACTGGGCAGTGCCCCCAAGTTGTATCAATTTACCCAGGGTACCATAGTTTATCATCTACTCTCGTTTGTCATAGTTTATCCAGTACAATTAACATAAATTATGAGAATGTCAATTATTTCATGGCTATCATTCACCAGCATGGAATCCAAACGCAACACATAACTTCTTTTTTTGGTAGAAAACGTAGTTATTTTGCATTTTAACAGCTTTTGACTAAAAGAATTTCAAATACAACATGAAGAAATATGCTTCTATATATATTATGTATATTAGCAAAATACAATGTGTGAACTTGGCTGTTACCCATAAAAGTGTTTTTGTTTTTTTTAAGTGGGAAAACTCCCCATATTTGGGCACTGAGCAAACTGATATCACCCAGGAAAAATGTTTTATCCTGTTTTTTATATTGTACTTTTACTTTAAAAAGAAACAAGAAAACCTTGAAATATATCAGCCAGGAAATCAAATTATTTTGTCCACATTAAGAAAATTGGTACTTCCATTCTAATCTTTTATTTTAGATTGTTTTGCTCATTCTTTTTCTAAGAATAGCAAAAAAAAAAAACCATTCCGCCACATTAAGGACAAACTATGACCCTTTGTGGTGTTAAATTCATTTTAGCATTTTTCTCTGCCCTTTCACCCCCTTCAATATAAGACATAATATGAAAAGAATACCACTTTTCTCCTACTAGTTGTTTTTACAAAGTCGTAGAATTCATGGTTAAAACATTCGATAAAGGTGTATCAAAAATAGACTTTTCCATCCTATTTCTATTCCAAAACTTTTTTCTTTCTGTCCAACGTTTCTTGATAGGCAATAAATCTTCTTAAATTCAGCTTCACGTTGTCTAGAACGCATAGTTGTTCTGTGTTGTACTGTCCTCTGCCTTCTTTTCGCATCTGCAGTTAAAAAATGAAATGTGGAAGCTCTAAATGAGCTGAACACGAATGAATAGCGATAGTTTTTTGTTTATTGTCGTTGCACCTTGTACAACTAAATAGAATACCATCTTCAGTGTACCTTATGACTGAAAACAAACACAAACACACATCCTTCACATTCTATACACTGAATGGAAAACCCTGATGTTGCATTAATATTGCATTGTATAGTAAAATTCAACAGAGCTACTGTCTTGGGATAGAAGCCTATTTGTCCTTGTTTTTATTATCCTATACCATCTGCCAGATGATAATAGTTAAAAAAAAAGGGTTCCCAGGATGAGATGGATATTTGAGGATGTTTTGAACTTTCTTAAGGCAGCGGGAGCTATAAAGCTCTTCCAAAGAGGGGAGAGGGCAACCCATGGTCCTCTGGGCAATAACGTTAGCCCTCTGGAGTGCTGTCCTATCTGCCACTGTGCAATTGGCAAACCATACAGTAGATTAGATTAGAAAGATACACACAACGCACATACACAGGCAGGCAGGCAGGCAAGCTAAATTTGTCACCCCAGGAAATAAAACAGAAACAATTCCCATAACCTGCCTGTTTCTACATCCAACTTTCTACTAAAAAAATCACATCAAAGTTGTCAGTGACAAAAGGTCTAGCCATCCCATTTCAAAATGCACTGCTAAAACCACGAGAACTAGTAACGTGGGTATTTTAAAAGAAAGCCGATCTTGGGGATTTTCAGGAAATCAATGAATGAATGCAACTGGGCGAGAAAAGCCAGCTGTTTAACCCTAAACCATTTTAGCCCTCCATCTTCTCCCCATTCACTAGGAAGCTGCACGCTTACCCGTGACTTGAAAACCGGCTGGAATTCCTTAAGAGTGTAAAGCAATTTAATTTCCTCCGCTGCCCTTTCCGCTTCTTTGCCATCGGCAAAAACGTCGAAGAGGGCGTCCAAAGCTTCTCCCACCACCACAAGGGAAGGGTCTTTCGTTGCAACATTGAGGAGGAATTTTCCAATGTTCTGGAACGACAAAGAAATGCCGAATCCAAAGGGGAAAAAAAACAGAACAACAGAGTTGGAAGGGACCTTGGAGGTCTTCTAGCCCACCCTCCAAGCAGGAGACGCTATACCAGTGGTGGCTTACCTTTTCGGCACCAAATGCCCAAAGCGCGTGTGAGTGCATGCATCGCCAAAATGCAATGCGCACACATCCCTCATGCATGCACCCGCAACCTCTGTGCATGCACCCCACCCCATGCATGCATGCGCATCCCCCATGCATGCACCGCATGCCCGTGCATGCCCCCCTGCATGTGCAGCAGAGACCCAAAGACCAGCAGGAGGCGTGTGTGCATGTGTGGCAGAGCTGAGCTGAGCTGGGGCGACGGTTTGCATGCCCAGAGAGAGGGCTCTGCATGCCGCCTCTGGCACACGTGTCATAGGTTTGCCATCCTGGCCCCTTAGGATTTCGGACAAATGGTTGCCCAATCTCCTGCAGTGTTGGAGCACCCACAACTTCTGAAGGGAAGCCGTTCCACTGGTTGATCGTTCTCACCTGTCAGGAAATGTCTCCTTAGTTCTAGGTTGCTTTTCTCTTTGATTAGTTTCCATCCATTACCTTCCAAGCAACTGACATCCCCATTAAGAGCAAGACGGCAACTGACTTCACCTTGAGGTTGCAGCCAGGGGAAGCCGGTTGCCGCAGCTCCTCTTGGATTTGTTTTATTTTATCACTGGATCCTTCTTATTTAAATAATATTTTCCGGAGAAGATAACAGCACAGGACACCAATTGTTGGGGGCAATATGCTGACTCCGTAAACCGCTTAAAGAGGGCTGTAAAGCACTGTAAAGCGGTATATAAGTCCAAGTGCTGTTGCCGTAGATCACAACACAGACAAAAGTTGTTGTTTTGCTGAGGACTAACAAGGCATGGGGCAAAGAACGAAGCGCCACGGCACTAGTCTAGGATCTCTCCCACCAGTGAAGACTGCAAAACAACCAAGAATTGAGGAGCCCTTCGCTGGAAGAGGTCTGTTAAGTAAAACGAACCACCCACCACCTTCCATTTCCAACCATCTTGAGAAGTTAGAATGGGACCCGCAAAGAGGTCTGACAACACTCCAGATATTAGACTTTCCTGATCAAGTGGGGGACGAGCAAAACAACGGCCAAGATTATTTTTTTCCACGAACAACTAAGCCAGTTACAGCTGATTTGGAGACCGTGACAAAGACTTTACCTTGAGTGTCTCAGTGATGCCTTCCACTTTGGCGAGCACGCTCCCAGCAATTCCCAAAATGCTAACCACGTTGATCCGGACGCTAATGTTTGTGCTCTGAATTCCGGTGTCACACAGACTCATCAGCTGCTCCGGGGTCATCGACTGTTTTAACGGAAGAGGAAGGGGGGGGGGGGGGGGAATCACACCCCTTTAGAATCAAACATCTGTTTGGCCAATTCCAAACCTGGAGCCCTCCAGATGGGCAGGGATTGCAATTCCCCCCCCGAGAGCCACTTTGGGAATTTACAATCCCAGTGTAACTGGGGAAGCTGTTTTGAAGGAATATTTTCGTTTCGAGTGAAAAACCAACGGGTCATGGCACAGGTTGGTGGTCAAACCACGTCATATGCTTTTAAGAAGTCATCCACAAGCATGAGCAGGAATAAAATATATTTACAGAATACAGAATAACAGAGTTGGAAGGGATCTTGGAAGTGTCTCAATCCAACACAACACACACACTCACACACACACACACGCTCATGCCATTCCAGACAAAAGTCCAATCTCTTTTTGAAAAACTTCCAACGATGGAGCATTCACAACTTCTAGAGGCAAGTTGCTCCACTGGTTAATTGTTCTCATGGTCAGGAGTTTTCTCCTTATCTCTAATTTCTAATTTTATATAATTCACTATATAAAATCATACGTTGCAATGTCCTACCTGTCAATGAATACTTCAGCTTCAACCATAACAACACAAGAGCACACAACAGATACAAACTCAAGGTTAACCGCACCAAACTTGATTGCAGGAAATACAACTTCAGCAACAGAGTGGTCAGTGTCTGCAATACTCTGACTCTGGGTGGTTTCTTCCCCAAACCCCAAAAACTTTAACCTTAGACTGTCTACTATTGACCTCACCCCTTTCCTAAGAGGTCTGTAGGGGCCGAGCATAAGCACACCAACATGCCTACCATACCTGTCTTATTGTTTCTTTTATTTTTCTTATATGTATCCATGTATTCACAACTATGCTTTTACTTATACCTATTATCTTGTAAGCAATTGATAAAAAGAAATAATTAAATAAAATTTGGTTCTTCCCTTGAATCAACCTATATATTTTAATTATATTTATTGTATGTATTTCTTTTTATTTTATTTTATTTTTATTTATCCACCATACATGTGGAAACTCTGATATTAGAGGCCAACATGTCCAGAAAACTCACCTGAGGTATATTATTGGATGCCAACATTTGCAAAAGAGCTCGCAACGCACTGGTGACGGCTTCTAGAAACTCCGCTTCTTTGGAAAATTCTGTCCAAAAATAAGAGAGCACATTTTCTTTGAGCTCAAAACACCACTGATACAGGCAATCCTCAACTTATGACCACAATGGAGCCCCAGGTTGATGTTGCTAAGTGAGAAATTCGTTTAGTGTTTTTCAATCTCAGCAACTTTTAAGATATATAGAGTTCAGGTCCCAGAATTCCTTAACCTCCAGGCTGACTAAGGAATTCTGAAAGTTGAAGTCCAGCCATCTTCAAGTTGAGAGACACTGGTTTAAGGCTCCAGATTAAAAACTAGAAGACCATGAATTGTTAAGGTAAAGGTAAAGGTTCCCCTCGCGCATCTGTGCTAGTCGTTTCCGGCTCAAGGGGGCAGTGCTCCTCTCCATTACAAAGCCGAAGAGCCAGTGCTGTCCGAAGGCGTCTCCGTGGTCATGTGACTGGCATGATTAAACGCCTTCAAAGGCGCATGGAACGTCGTTACCTTCCCACCAAAGTGGTCCCTATTTTTCTACTTGCATTTTTATGTGCTTTCTAACTGTTGGCAGAAGCTGGGACAAGGAACGGGAGCTCAACTCCATTACGCGGCACTAGGGATTCGAACCGCCGACCTTTCTGATCGACAAGCTCAGTGTCTTAGCCAGTGAGCCACTCAATCCCCCATGAGTTCTAGTCTTCTCTTTGGCATGAATACCAGCTCGGTGACTTGGGCTAGTCCCACCCGACATCCCCAAGAAGGTAGCAAGAGGCCGCCATTTCTGAAAAACGCTGCACAGACACCCCCCAAAACCCACGGAGAGTCGTCCTGGCAAGATTCAAAACTGATTCAAAGGCCTCAGGCAACGACATGGCAGGCCAGGAGGCCAACTACGACATATATTCCCTCATGCTTTCCTTAAATAAATAAGCCTGCTCTCCAGGGGCCTACAAAGGCAAAGCAGCGGGAAGCCCACTCATTAAAAGGTAGAGAGATAGAGTAGCCGGTGCAATTAGCAGAAGGACTGGGAAGGATGAGCAACGGAGGCAGCGGGGAAGAACGACTCCTACCAAGCTGGAAGGAGCCTAAAAAAATATATATATCAAAGCTTGAAGCAAACCTGGCTGAGAAAAAATTAATTGGGACAGGTGCTGTGAGAGGGATTGAAGCGCCGACGGCCCCCCCAGGCTATCCACATCCGACACCAGTAAGATGCTGTGAAGGCAGGTTAGCGCTCTGTACTGGATCATGTTCAACCTGGAAGAAAACAGAATGAAGTCCAGACTGGGGACGAGGGCCAGCCTGAGGTCAACCCTCCCATTTTGCTTATTGGTTAAGAAAACGCCCAAGAAAGTTGAGGTGCCTTGGTCCATCAGCTGGCTTTTTTTTAGGGTTCTGAAGGCCATTTCAGGGTGAGGGATCGGGGAATCGTTTAGGTCCGTGATGGCAAACCGATGGCACGGGTGGCACGCAGAGCCATTTGTGCAGGCACGCGAACCACAGCCAAACTTAACCTGCACTGCGCATGTGCGCTGCTCCCAGCTAATTTTTGGCCCGTTTGAGGCCATTTTCGCCCTCCCAAAGACTCAAGGGAAGCCTCTGAAACCTCAGGAGGCCGAAAAACAGGCCCGTTTCGACACTTATTGGTATTTCCGGAAGTCCCATTTCTCAGCCTCCCGAGGCTGCAAAAGCTTCCCTGGAGCCTCCAGGAGGGCAAAAACACCTCAAATGGGCTGAAAATCAACTGGGAGGCACATGCATGCGCAGTGCAGGTAAGGGGACAGGACGGGGGTGTTACGTGCGCATGCACGGGAGGCACACTGCATTGCGGGTGCCAGCACATGCGCACGCTATCGCACTCACATGCGTTTTTGGCACACTGTGACATAAAGGTTCGCCATCACTGCTATAGGTTCTGCATCCTTTTTCTCGTCCCAATGTTAGCCGAGATCGGTGATTCTCAACCTTGGCAACTTTAAGAAGGGTGAATACCCCACCCAGCCATGCTGGAATTCTTAGAATAGAAATGAGCTAGACGGGACCTTGGAGGTCTTCTAGTCCAGCCTCCTATACCATTTTAGATAAGTAACTTTCTCTAGCCTCTTCTTAAAAACCTCCAGGTATGGAGCACCCACGATTTCTGGTGGCAAGCTGTTCCACTGGTTAATTGTCCTCAAGGTTTGGAAGTTTCTCCTTAATTCCAGGTTGCTTCTCTCTTTGATTACTTTCCAACCACTGTCCTTTCCTCTAGTGCTTGGGACAATAATTTGACCCCCTCTTCTTTGTGGCAGTCCCTGAAATACTGGAATATTGGTCTCCTGTCATCCCTATGTCTTCTTTTCTTTAGACTAGCCAAACCGAAATTCCGGGAGTTGACGTCCATCCCTCCTAAAGCTGCCAAGGTTGAGAAAGATTGGCCTAGACAGATTAACAGAGTATTTGAGCCTCAGTGGCGCAGTGGTTAGACAGCAGTACTTCAGGTTACTTCTGCTGACTGCCAGCTAGCTGCCTGCAATTTGGCAGTTCAAATCCCACCAGGCTCAAGGTCGATTCAGCCTTCCATCCTTCCGAGGTGGGTAGGAGATTTGAACTGCCAAATTTCAGGCAGCCAGCAGTCAGCAGAAGTAGCCTGCAGTTCTGCACTCTAACCACTGCAAGAGTCTGATTCTGTAAACCACTTAGAGAGGGCTGTAAAGCACTGTGAAGTGGTATATAAGTCTAAGTGCTATTGCCCTCCCTCCCTCTATCCCTCCCTCCCTTGCTGGCACAATCCTTAAAATGAAATATTTCAGGCTGATTCTGCCCACTTTCTAGAGTTTAATTCTCACTGGCTCCAGGTTGACTCAGCCTTCCATCCTTCCGTGGCCGATAAAATGAGTACCCAGATTGTTGGGGCAAGAGGCTGACTCTGTAAACCGCTTAAAGAGGGCCGTAAAAGCACTGTAAAGCAGTATATAAATTTAAATGCTATTGTTATTGTTATTCTCCTAAGGAGGAGGTAACGAGGAATCGAATCAGAACAAGTCACTTACTTTTTAATCAGAGGCTTCCAAGATGGATGTTTCATACAGACATCAAGAGTAACTCCACTAGGGAAAGCAGTTTTTTCCAGGATCTGCACAAAGCAAAGAACAGCTGTGGGTCATTGTCAAGGTTCAAAGAAGGACTACAGGCCCCAATTCTTAGAAGAGCACAACATCTCCACAACATGTGGAAGTAACCTCTAGTTCCTGAGACCACCACATTCCTTTAACTTATTTTAAAGGTTATGATCCTTTGTTGTGAAACTGCAAAGGTGTCTTCAAAATCCTTTGGCCCCCCGTACCCTTCATGCTTCATTGCCACCCCAAATCTCACAGGGTTTTTTGTTTTTGGTGAGACATTGGGAGACTATGACCTGATTCACCCATCATCCTAAACCTTAGCGTTCTGCCACCTGAGCCAACGTATCTGAAGGGCACCAAGATGGAGAAGAGAAAGGAAGTCTACCGTAGTGCGTGACCTCCACCCTTCGCTTGCAATCCACATTTTAAGGCTTAGCATGTGGTGTGAACTCAGCCAACGGTGAGCTATTCAGTGAACCCTAATGGAGTAAATTCCAATCACGGGTTTGGGAAATAGAAACCACTTTTGGAAAACCCAGAGGTTTGTCATCTGGAGTCAAGGAAGAGCTGGTGACCTTCTTTGGGATTAACTGGTTGACCAGGGCGGTGTGAATTTCAGCTGAAAGGCACAGCGGAGAAAGGAGCTTTCCTTCTTCTTCGTAACTGCTATCCAGGAAGGCATCGCTTTCATCGCTGCTCGATAACTCTTCCCATTCTTCGTCTGAGGCATCTGGAAATAAAAGCCCAGGTGTCAACACCCCAAAAAAGTGCAACAACCTTTTTTTATATGCCGCCATTTTGAATTCCTCAGATGCCAACCTCTCAACCAAATACCAGTTCTTTGGTTGCCGTGCTACAAAGGTTATAGATGCAACCATTATGAAAAAAAACCTTCTTTTTGTGTGGATTGTTGCGATAAGCATGAAGGTGTAAGCCAAAACCATTTGGGCAGCATTCACACAATGCATGATCTGCTACCCAACAGACTGGGTTCACACAACATGCAAAGACCCAAGAGATTCACCACAATTCAACTGACCTAGCTTTACATCGCCATCTTCTTCATTTAATGACCCCATAATCCCTTGCGGGATGGAGTCTGGCCAACTAAATGGAACTAGCAGTGTTTTAATGTCTGGATGCCCTTCCTATTGCCAATGTGGAGTTTTGTTCAGCAGATATATTCTCAGTATGACCAGAGAGACAAATATCTGCCTCTACCTAGGATCAAACTCACAGGTTCCTGATTGTGAGGCGAGAGCTCCACCACCTCTAGGCCACTGTACCACTCCAACTGATCCAGCTTTACAGGTGTGTATGGAAATTAGTTCACACAACATGCAAAGACCCAAGAGCTTCACCACAATTCAACTGATCCAGCTTTACAAGTGTGTATACACTTAGTAGGGCTTTAACGATTCCACTGGGCCTTTAACCAAGATCAAAAGTTTCTGGTGGCCATCCGTGATATTTCCATTCAGAGTAGAGTAGAGTAGAGTAGAGTAGAGTAGACTAGAGTAGAGTAGAATAGAGAGTACAGTAGAGTAGAGTAGAATGGGATGGAATAGAATGGAATGGAACGGAACAGAATAGAATTCTTTTATTGGCAAAGTGTGATTGGACACACAAGGAATTTGTCTTGGTGCAAATGCTCTCAGTGGACATAAACGAAAACATATCTTCATCAAGAGTTGAGAATCATCAGATACAACACTTAATGATAGTCATAGAGTACAATAAGCAATCAAATGACACTGGGAAACAGTCAATATAAATCGTAAGGATACAGTGGAGTAAGACATAATGTCTTACTCCACTGCCACAGTCTGTGGATTGGGGTGTGGAACAAAAACTGTGATATAAATAACCTCCTTAAGTGCCATGCATTAAATCAGCTGACCAAGTTGAGGAAAACCACATTTGTTTTATTTATTGACTCATCCAACTTCTACTGCCCGCTTCACCTAAGTGCCCAGCTTACTTCACCCGAGCCACAGATATACCTTCGCTGCAGCACATGTTGACAATGATTTCCAGGGCGGTTTGCTGAGCCAGAAGTAACGCACTCGCCTGCTTCAACTCCTGTTGGCTGCGCTGGGAAGCAAAGAATGCAGAGAAGAGCAATGAAGAGGATTGGGGATTGGAGGCTAAAGCATATAAAAAATGGTTGCTGGAACAGGCTACGTCTAGTCTAGTGAAAAGAAGGAATAGGGGTTGACATGATAGCAGTGTTCCAATATCTAAGGGGCAGCCCCGAAGAAGAAGGAGTCAAGTTACTCTCCAAAGCACCTGAGGGCAGGATAAGAAGCAATGGGTGGAAATTAATCAAGGAGAGAAGTAACCTAGAGCTAAGGAGAAATTTTCTGACAGTTAGAACAATTAATCAGTGGAATAATTTGCCTCCAGAAGTTGTGAATGCTCCAACACTGGGGGGTTTTTAAGAAGAGACTGGACAGCTACTTGTCTGAAATGCGATAGGGCCGTGATGGCAAACCTAGGACACACGTGCCAAAGGTGGCACACAGAGCCATTTGGGCTGGCACATGAGCTACAGGCAAACTTACCTCACTGCACATGTGCACGCCTCACAGCTGATTTTCAGCGGGTTTAAGGCCTTGAAGCTGACCTGACCGAGGCCATTTGGGGGCTTCAGTGTTGCCCCATTGGAGCTGAGGGATACGGAGGGGGGGAATAGAGATAGCTGGAGTTTTGTAGCCGAAACAAAATGCTTTCTCCTGGGAACCAAGGACATTCCCACAGGTGGTCGGAGAGAGGAGGAGCGAAGTTACCAGGCAACTGGACAGCACCTAACTGGACTGTGACTGATTATTTGGGGAAAGGAAATTTTTTTTACTTTTAATTAGGTGAAAACCGCGGGAACATTCACCAGCTTGTGCCAATATGATATATGATATCCAATAAAACTATTCTTTTGAGGAATCTACCTGCTTTGGAGTTTCATTCGCTATGGGTGTATTACTTGGAACACTGACATTTTGCCTTATCCTCATAAATCAACCCCCGTCGCTCCATTTTGAAAGAACAGATCAGCCTCTTACTGGCAGTAGATCCAACACGTCCTTCTCTCCTTGGGCGATCCGTCCAGATTCTTCTTCCATGCTATCCTCGCCTACGTGCACGAAGCTTCCTCCGTTCGCTTTGTTTCCTTCAACAGAAGTCTTCAACCTTTCCGTTTCGGCTTCCTTCATCCGAACGACCACCTCTCCGGCATCCAACGCCAGACAGTCTGACAAAATCTTCAGGATGGCGTTGATGGTTCCCGCCTGGCTTCCCGAAGGCACGGTGCTCTTGATGTTCCACGCTACGCCTGAAGCCACGAAAAGGATACGGTAAGAGATCAGCTTAGCCAAATCTGATCAAGTACAGCCTTTCTTCCACACGAGAGAAAGGGACAACTCCAAACTGCAACCGCAAGAGAATCCTTCGCTGTCTTACTTTCTGGAAAATTGTAACACAACTGGCAGTTTAATGCAGGGACGCGGCCTTTGATTTCAAGAAAAGTGCCTTCCATTTTCCTGACTACACAAGTTGACAGTCTACTAGCCAACTTACCAGAACTAAACTAAGTAATTGGCATACTCAACAACTGACTGGCTGAATATTGACCAGGTTCACGTGTTGCACCAAGCCAGGATTTGCTAAACAAGCCATCATGGTCGGAAAAGAAAGGCAAAAAATAAAACCTGTTCCGAACAGGCCGTTCTCTACTTTTAGACAGACTCAAACATCAAAGAAACCAATAAGAAATAAAAGTGCGTCTGTTAAGCTGTAATGGGTTGGTTTATAAATGGTGAGCTATCTCATGCCAACATCTCACTAAACCAGAAAGGAAGTCCTCACATCATAACTTCCTGAGATATCTGCACCCAACTTCTGATTGGCAGCTTGCACAGGATCTTTCTTCAAAGCCATGCAAGGAATTCCCACAAACCAACCATGGAGTTGTGTCTTTTTTCCCTACATTGTGGTGCATCATCGCCAAAGCGCAGGGCCAGGCAACTATGACAACTTCACAACCTCTGGACTTCAACTCCCAGAATTCCTAAGCCTGCCATATTGGGTATTTACCTGCCACCAATGTCCGTAAAAGGATATGGTCCATATCTTTCTCCGAGGATAACATGACCATTTCCAGTACCTGGTGCACAGGTGCATCGAAAGACGATAGCAGATCTGGGTTATCTTCTGTCACGGTTTGTAAACAGGATGCTGTATGGGCAGAGAACACGTTTAAATCTAGACCACAAATCCAAGTTGAAAAATCATAAATCAACTTCTGTCTATATCTCTGTAGAGATTCTTAGTCCTCCAGGTCATGGTTGTTCCAAAGGTGCTTTTTTCTGGGGACAACTGGACTTTCTTTGGTTTTTCCTTTGAAGACCTTTTGCTTCTCACCCAAGAAGCTTCTTCCGCTCTGACAGGATACAATTTGGGATTGAACACCTTCTGAATCGTGTGGGAGTAAGAATAGATTTACGGGAAAAACAACTGCAGACTACAAGAATCATTTGCACTGCTCAGGTGACCCTGAGGACACAGACAAACCTCCAAGTTGCCTCAACGACCCTCTAAAAAGGATGCAAATGACCAGCTGTCTGCAAGGAATATCAATCCTTCCACTTTCCACCATCCTGTCAGGGCTGAAGAAGCTTCTTGGATGAGAAGCGAAACATCTTCAAAGAGAAAAAAAAAACAAGAAAGTCCAGTTGCCTCCAGAAAAAAGCATCTTTGGGATATCCTTTTTGGTTTCAGAAAAGTATGACCGACTGCTTTAAACTGTTTTTAGTTTACTTTCACTAATGCCCACGTCCATCCTAAGAGTGAAAAATGGTCATTAGTCAACTTTTTCGGTGCTGTTGTAATTTTGGTCGCCAAATGAACTATTGTAAGTCCAAGACTACCTGTATTATATAAGACTTTTTTTATATAATTCTCAGTATAATTTCCTTTAAATTATTATCATTCTACCATGTGCCACTTTAATTTATTTCCTAGAGCAGGGGTGTCCAACCTTGGCAACTTTAAGACTTGTGGACTTCAACTCCCAGAATTCTGGAAGTTGAAGTCCACAAGTCTTAAAGTTGTCAAGGTTGGACACCCCTGTCCTAGAGAAAAAGATGAAAAGCAGGATTCGAGTCAATGAAAAACAATTAAATCATCAGAAGGCAACAGGTTGTTTTTCCCCACTCCTGCTTCGAACTAGAAGCTAAAAATCATAAGACTATGTCGGATTTACTCAATCATGCTTGCAAATTTATCGGAGAAGGCAAAGATGCTGGGAATGGTTAGTGGAAGAAGAAAGGGCAAGCAAAGAACAGGCTGGCTTGATAATATGAAATCTGGTGTCAACTCATAAAATATTTCTATGGTCTTTTCAGAGTTGCCAACAGAAAGGGAGGGAGGAAGGGGTTTGAAAGCAAGGAGAAAGGGGTTTGCGGCAGCTTGGAAACCAAAAGTGTATTCCATAAATAGTTTTTCAAAGATAATAACTAGGTGACTGAAGTTTCTGCCAAGCAAATATCTGAGAGCATGATTGATGACTCTTAGCTATGGATGTGTCTCATTGGAGAATACGAATTATGGAGATAGTGGGGAAACCAGGGTCAAGGGTGACAATGAACTGTGTGTCCCAGAGTTGGCTGCAACCAGGCAGTGCCGGACATGTTAACTCCCAATAAATCCTTTTGAAGTTTTGGAAGTTTGGCTCTCAAGACTCGAGATTTAACTGGGGTAATCCTGCCGGAATCCTGACGTCTGGTAACCAAGTTGGACATCCAGCAATGGAAAGGAGCTGTGTTGGACAAGGTAGCACGGAGAGCATCTTGCCTATAAAGTCACCCAAAGAGTTGAACATGACTCAACCAACAGCTTCAAAGTACCAACAGCCCCTTCTCTTGGTAAATTATACAAACAGCCTCGTGCCAGCAGGAAAAACTATAACAAGCCCCTCCGAGAAAAAGGAAAATATCCGCCCTTTCTTACCCACGGTGATAGCCAGGTCAACATTTGTATGAAATCTCTTCAGATATTGTAGAACAACATCTAAGCATCCTTCCTTGTTGAATATTGATACGGCTGTAGGGTTGCATTCACTGGTAAGAGACATGAAGGAAGTTTTAGTCGGCCCATCTCCTAACAGTCTGTTGCTTTAAAAGCAAAGATGGCAATCGTCAATTTTAGAATTGACTGAGCACCGTTCCAAAATGACCCCAAAGAACTGTTTTGGAATAATCCAGGTGAGCATAGCAGACCTCTTTGATATTCACGAAGGGGGGGCATGGCAGGGGTTTCCCCCCCTGTTCCCCAGGCGTCTATTCAAGTCTGAAAGAAGATGCAGCTGCTTTAATGAGGTCACGCTTCTTAATGCAACCACATCACTTTTCACGCTTCTTAATGCAACCACATCACTTTTCAGTCTTGAACCTTTTTTCCCCTGGGGATGTGGGGAGGGTCACACTTCCTTCTTCCAAACATTTGAAAAATCCACAGCCCCAGGATTGATTAAGTTTCCCATCGAAACTAACTAAACATTTTGCACAGTAACAACAGGACACAAAAAAATTAGCTTCTCCCAACTGGGATCCACTCATCCTTCCCTAACACACCCGTTTAGTGACACGTACAACGTTAAAGGTAAAGGTTCCGCTCGCACATACGTGCTAATCGTTTCCAGCGCTAGGGGGCAGTGTTCCTCTCCTGAAAAAAAGCCTGAAGAGCCAGCGCCATCCGAAGACATCTCCGTGGCCCTGTGGCTGGCATGACTAAACACCGAAGGCGCATGGAACGCTGTTCCCTTCCCACCAAAGGGACCCCCGATTTTTCTACTTGCATTTTTTACATGCTTTCAAACTGCTAGGTTGGCAGAAGCTGGGATAAGTAACAGGAGCTCACTCTGTTACGCGGGCGCTAGGGATCCGAACCGCTGAACTGCCTACCTTTCTGATTGACAAGCTCAGCGTCTTAGCCATTGAGCCACCGTGTCCCTTTTCACGCACAATGTTTTAAATTTAATGTTTTAACGCGCAATGTTAATGGACTCATTTTATTTGGAATGCATTTCCAGTTTTTTTTGCAAAAGAGGGCTGAGCTCCCCTATCCCGGCCAATCCCACCAACTGGAAAAGACATGGTCAATGGATTCCCCTCTTTCCCAAATACCCTCCCCCCACCCCCGGCTGGCGGTATTTCACAAGAAATTTCACAGCTCTACTGACCAGACATTCCAGAGCAAGTGGACAGCTTCGTTGGCGATGTCTTCAGTGTGGTTTTTCTCTGTCTGCTTGTCTTCCTTCGAGGAACTGTTGTTTCCTACAAGTCCCGCCCGGCACTGTTTGAATCAAAGTAGGCCAAAAAAGAGAAAATGAGAATAAGTGCATTCTGAAATGGCCCTGATGGGAAGAATGCAAGGTATCTTTGATAGAATAGCCGTGGTGGCGCAGTGGTTAGAATGCAGTACTGCAGGCTAGCTCTGCCCAAAGCCAGGAGTTTGATCCTGACTGGGTCAAGGTTGACTCAGCCATCCTTCCAAGGTCAGTAAAATGAGGACCCAGATTGTTGGGGGCAAGAGGCTGACTCTGTAAACCACTTAGAGAGGGCTGTGAAGCAGGGTGAAGTGGTAGACAAGTCTAAGGGCTATTGCTATTCCTTCCTTCCTTCCTTCCTTCCTTCCTTCCTTCCTTCCTTCCTTCCTCCCTTCCTTTCCTTCTTGGTACAATGGTTAGAATGCAGTATTGCAGGCTCTGCCCACAGCCAGCAGTTCAATCCTGACTGGGTCAAGGTTGACTTAGCCTTCCATCCTTCCGAGGTTGTCAAAATGAGGACCCAAATTGTTATGGGGCAAGAGGTTGACTCTGTAAACCGCTTAGAGAGGGCTGTAAATCACTATGAAGTGGCATCCCTGTCCTATTGTTTCTTTTATTTTTTTATTTTTCTTATATGTATTCATAATTATGTTTTTACTTATACCTATTATCTTGTAAGAAATTGACATAAATAAATACATAAATAAATATAAATCTAAGTACTAGTCTAAGTGCTCTCCCTGCTTCCACAGATCTCTTCCTAGTTCATTCATTCTTCCAAGGACTTTTAGTTCATACATGTTCTGTAACGAGTAGGTACGTAAGCACAGCATCTCTTTAAAGTAGCCATTTCTTTCTTTCTTTTTTTTCTGAAAAAGAGGCAGCTGCTTTAATAAGTCTTTTTGTTTTTGTAGCAGAAAAAAATATGCTCCTTTAAGAGAGGTTGTGTTCAGGCTCCTGTATATTCCAAAGTGCTTCTGCAGCCTTATTTTCAAAGCACACGCAACATACCTCCTTCAATAAAGCAACAAGAGGAGTCATGATGTCTTTAGCGACCATATCGTTGCAAACTTCAAATCCTCCACAGGCACTGAGGTTCCTGAAACGAAGCCAAATTCATTCCACATGAGTTCTCTAGGTTGTTTTTAACCAGCCATTCATAAAGGCTTTTCAAGATAAGGATAAATCACAACACAAGCAATGATGAAAATGATACCATCCAAACAATCAAAACATGTCCGAAAGTTTTGAGAATTTTTTTACTGCTGAATTGGGGGGAGGGGGGGGGGATCTTATTGGGAAGAAATCCCTAGAAATCAGGATGAGAAACATAGGTTCGATCTTGTTGATTTGTGTAGGTCAGGAAGTTTCAAACCAAGAGAAATATACGAAGAGAAAGGGCAGAAATTATAATGGGATGTGGGAATGAGAGTAGAGTAGAGTAGAGTAGAGTAGAATAGAATAGAATAGAATAGAATAGAATAGAATAGAATAGAATAGAATAGAATAGAATAGAATAGAATAGAAT
>NW_020769373.1:2321780-2334831 GCF_900518735.1 Pseudonaja textilis | reverse complement strand
ATAGAATAGAATAGAATAGAATAGAATAGAATAGAATAGAATAGAATTCTTTATTGGCCAAGTGCGATTGGACACACAAGAAATTTGTCTTGGTGCATAAACCCTTAGCGTATATAAAAGCAAAGATACATTCATCAAGAGTCAAGAATCATAAAGTACAACACTTAATAGTAGTCATAGGGTACAATAGGCAATCAAATCATACTAGGAAACAGCCAATATAAATTGTAAGGATACAAGCAACAAAATTACAGTCATACAGTCACAAGTGGGAGGGGATGGGTGATAAGGAGTGATGAGAAGGTTAATAGTAATAGTAGTGCAGACTTTGTAAATAGTTGGACAGTGTTGAGGGAATTATTTGTTTAGCAGAGTGATGGCGTTTGGGGGGAAAAACTGTCCTTGTGCCCAGTTGTTCTGGTGTGCAGCGCTCTATGGCGTCGTTTTGAGGGAAGGGGTTGAAACAGTTTATGTCCGGGATGTGAGGGGTCTGTAAATATTTCCACAGCCCTCTTTTTGGCTCGTTCAGTATGCAGGTCCCAAAGAGGACGCCATACAGGACTCATGCAGTATGAAGGACACCAAAGAGTCTTTCTTAAATTTTGCCCTGAAGCTTCCTTTCTTCTCTGACCTTCTGTCTACCATCCACCACTCACCGGAGAGCTCCTGCCGCCGTCTCCCGAACCACTACGCTTGGATCCAGCAGCAACGGACCCAGCCGCCGAACCACGTCTTGCTGCACAAAAGCTGGGATCGTTTGTTGCTGTTGCAACATCTTGGAAATGTTGGCGCAAGCGAATTCACGCACGTCGGCATTGGGGTGCTGGAGCTAGAAAAGCAGAGAGAAGGGGAGGCAGATAGAGAGAATAAACAGAATGATTTAAGTTTTTGAACAGAAGGAATATTTGTCACTCAGAGTTGAAAGGAGAGAGGTCCTTGATCCTCCTCTAAAATAGCTTTGACTGGCGCGTTTTCTTGCAGACATTTCACAACCCAACTAGGTAACCTCATCAGCGCTAGTTGGATTACCTTAAAAAGACATTTCCTTCTAGCGCTGATGATGTTACCTAGTTGGGTAATGAAATGCCTGCAATAAAACCACCAAACTTAGAGAACACCAACGATCCCTCCTCATTTTCTAAGCTCACCTTGAAGATTCCTGAAAGGCCTTCCAGCAGGATTAAAATCTATGCACACCCTCCTCGGCAGGTGCAGAGCGCATGTTCTCCACCTCAGACGCAAACACACGTTATTTTAGCTGGGTGGCTTCCAGTTCTCACCCATTGCTGCACGACATTCCTGAATTTTTCCCGCACCCCTTAAAATCCCTACGTTCCTTCTCTTAAAAATCTCACTTGCCCATCCCACAAATGCACCCTGCTCTTCGGTGGCCCCTCTACCCTACAACTCATTACCTAATCTTTGGTCCACTCATAATTCAGCAATCTCATTGGAGGATGTCCAGCAGCGCACTGGCAATTATTTTCCCAAGTAGCCTGCAACCCCGCTTGCAATTTGCAATAGGAGAAACCGTCCATTACCCTATTTTTCCCTCCTGGTTTGCCAGTACCCACAGCTTGCCCCACACACAGCCCAAGTAACAGAATAAAAGACCTGGAGGGAACCTTGGAGATCTTCTAGTCCAGCCCCCCTGCTCAAGCAGGAGACACTATACCATTTCAGACAAGTGGTTGTCCGGTTTCTTCTTAAAAGCCTCCAGCGATGGAGCATTTCTGGAGTCAATTCGTTCTGCTGATTAATTGTTCTGTCAGGAAATTCCTCCTTAGTTCTAAGTTGTTTCTCTCCTTGGTTAGTTTCCACCCATTGCTTCTTGTCCTGCTTTCAGGTGCTTTGGAGAATAGCTTGACTGCCTCTTCTTTGGGGCAGCCCCTGAGATATTGGAGCATTGCTATCCTGTCATCCCCTGGTCCTTCTCTTCATCAGACGAGCCAGGCCCAGTTCCTGCAACTGTTCTTCCTATGTTTTAGCCTCCGGTCCCCTCATCATCCTGGTTGCTCTTCTCTGCATTCTTTCTCAACCTCTTTTTTTTTTTTTGTGGCAACCAAAAGGGGATGCAGTACTCTAGGTGTGGCCTTACTAAGGCTTCATAGTGTTATTAGTATCTCACTTGATCTTGAGGGCATCCCTCTGTTAATGTAGCCCACCCCTCCTCTCTTTCCCTGATGCCTGACCCTTCCCCAGGCTAGAATAGAATAGGGAATAGGACTTGCTGATGTTTTTATGTTCTGTTTGTTTTGTTTGTTTTTAAAAAACCAATAAAATTGTTTTTTAAAAAAAGAATAGGGAATAGGAATAAAATAGCACCTGGAAGGGGCCTTGGAGGTCTTCTAGTCCAGCCCCCTGCTCCACCTATCTACCATCTAGGAGAAGAGCCTGTCTCTAGTCTCTTCTTAAAAGCCTCCAGGGACGGAGCACCCACAATTTCTGGGGGCAAGCTGTTCCACTGATTAATTGTTCTACCTGTCCATCAATCAGAACAGAGCTGGAAAGGACCTTTGGAGGTCGTCTAGTCCAGCCCCCTGCTCCAGCAGGAGAACCCATCTACCACCGAGGAGAAGGGACTGTCTCTAGTCTCTTCTTAAAGGCCTCCGGGGATTTCCTGAGCCAAGCGCGGCTCCCCCATCTCCTCCCCACGGATGGGCGACGACCGGGCCGGGCGGGAGGCGCCTCAACCTTCTCTGCCTTGCCTTCTCCAGCAGCTCGGCGGCCGGGGAGCTTCCCTCGTCTTCTCCGGCTTCGGCTCCGGCCGCTTGCTCGCTCAGGCTCCCGGCTGGAGCGAAGGCCGGCGGGCGAAAGCGCCGGGCCTTGGTCTTGCCCATGGTCCCGACCGCTTCTTCTTCCACGGAAGGCACCCGGGCCGGGCAATCGGGCTGGCCGTCTTCCCCACCACCCCGACCCCACGTGCGCGGCTGGGGCGCAGGCGCCGCTCTCCGCCCCGGATGCAGGCGGGGAAGCCGGGCGGGTGGGGGGGCCGCCTGGCGGAAGGGGCTGGGAGGAGGGAAGGGGGACGGGGGGGGGGCGCACGGCGGGGGGAGCCGGGTCTCCGCGGGTCTCTTTCCCCGGACGCCCCTGCGTGGCGTTTCCCACCCCCGCCGCCGCCTCCGGGCGGGAAGGCGATCGGGGGGACCGCAGCGCGCCCAGCTCGCCCTCCTGGCGCGATGGAAGAGAAGAAGAAGAAGAAGAAGAGAATGGAATCATAGATTGGGGATAGGATAGGATAAGATATTGGGATGAAGAATGGAATGGAATATGAAATAGAATATGAAATAGGATAGAAGAACAGCACAGAACAAGATATAGAATAAAATAAGGAATAGAATATTGAATTGAATATTGGAATGAAGAATAGAATAGCATAGAATAGGGAATTTAATAGAATATTGGAATGAAAAATAGAGTAGGCTAGAATAAGAAATATAGTTGAATTGAATATTGGAGTGAAAGAATAGAATAGAATATGGAGTAGAATGGAATGTGGGATAGAATAGAACGTTGAAATGAAGAATAGAATGGAATAGAAGAACAGAACAGAACAAGATATAGAATAGAATAAGAATAGAATAAGGAATAGAATAGAACAGAAGAACAGAACAGAATAAGATATAGAATAAAATAAAAATGGAATAGAATAGAATATGGAATTGAATTGAATATTGGAATGAAGAATAGAATAGCATAGCATAGAACAGAATCGAATAGAATAGGAAATTTAATAGAATATTGGAATGAAAAATAGAGTAGGCTAGAATATGGAATATAATTGAATTGAATATTGGAGTGAAAGAATAGAATAGAATATAGAGTAGAATGGAATATGGAATAGAATGAATGAAGAATAGAACGGAATATGGAATAGACTAGAACATGGGAAGGAAGAATAAAATAGAGTAGAATAGAATAGAATAGAAATAGAATAGAATAGAAATAGAATAGAAATAGAATAGAATAGAATAGAATAGGAGGTTTGCAGAGAGGGGGAGGAGTAAGACTTTGGGGTCCTTGGTGCTCTCTGAGCTTGCTGGTTTTCTTGCAGACATTTCCTTACAAACTAGGTAACATCATCAGAGCTGGTAAGGAATGGGATATAAACATGTTTAGAGGTTCTTTGTGTAGAAGAAGCCCATAGTAAACCGCCCAACCAAAGAACCTCTAAAACCACCCCAGGGCAAACAACTAGAATATAAACATAGAGCAAATCCCACTTCTTTCTAGCACTGATGATATTACCTAGTTTGAGTAATGAAACACCTGCAAGAAAACAAGCAAGCAAGCTCAGAGAGCACCAAGGACCCCACAATCCTCTTCCTCCTCTCCAAACCCCCTTCTAATTTGGTAGTGAAACATCTGCAAAAAGACAACCAAACTCAGAGAGCATCAAGGATCCCTAACTTCCAAACTCTATTCAGAATTGTAAATTGAGAAAGATTTCTATTCATTGCTAGACCACTATAAGATACTTTGAAAAAAAAAAAAAACATGGCTCAGTCACTCGGGAGCTTGACTTATTCAGTGGGATTTTAAACAAAATTAAAGTTAACAGTCCATTCCAATTGTTGACAATTTAGAACAGAGATTTAAAAATCCTGCTTAGATTTTTTTTTTTCTGCTTGCAGGTTAGGTGTAATCAAAGCTGCCTCTGGTTTTGCTAATTCGATAGTTAACAAAACTGTCTTTTAAAAGCAGTTTTCTCCTTGAGTTAATGGCAAGAGGGCGGCTTTTTTAAAACCGTGAAGTCAGCTATGAACATTTTTTAATAATCATTCTACATTTGGTAGATATCCTACCAATTTTTTCTGCCTAGTAGGAAGGCCTTATTATTAATCTACTATGTTTTGAAATCTCCACATTTCAACATTCTTTTTTTCTTAAATCATGAAAGCTTAAAAGTCTTGCCTATTCAACCATATCTTAAAATATATAAGGTAAACGTTCCTAGGATCACATTTCTATTGTATAATATTTAACCGTTGGATAATAAATGCAAGTTAATCTTGCCTAAAACGATAAAACAGTATCTTTCATACCAGATTGTGGTGAGCTGTCCATCAGTACGGAGGATGGGAGCATGGATGAAGCATTTCTCCATTACAGAGATGGGTGCCCGCCAAATTTTCTTCCAAGTTGTCCAGTATCTCGTCTCGATCAAGTTTCATCTCGCATATAATCCATATACTTAAAGTTATACTTCAAATCCTCCGCATCAGTAGATCTCAGTTCAGAAGGCAAAGCTGCACTGGGGTCTAAAGGGATCTGTTTAATGGGAAGGGTCTTTTTTCTCCCATAGGCTAAATAGGTCCAGACAGGTCCAGACAAGTCCGTGAGATCAAGAGTGGATGGAAGGGACCACTTCCGCTGCTGACGTTTATTGGAAGTTTAACAGCCGGATGTAAGTCTAATACGTATTATTTTAGTACCGCTAGATTGCTAATCTGCGTTCTTTCCTAACAAATTTTGCCTTAAATCGATAAGCCGTAACAATTCCTTAGATTTAAACAAGAGGAAAACCTACACACCAATTCCATGCACACTTTCTACAATTTTGCAAACAACTAACTAAAAGACTTAAGGTCCATCCCACCCCTGAAAGGAGGTGAAGACTGCAGCGATGACACCATTAAAGCCGTCCCTGTCCTATTGTTTCTTTTTGTTTCTTTTTATATTTTATTTATGTATCCATTTCATATATTCATAACTATGCTATACTTATACCTGTTACCTTATAATCGCTTGACAAAATAAAATAAATAAAATAAAATTTCAAGACAGCAGCTCTCAAGTGCAGAAAATATACATATCAGAATTGGAAGCAGCTTTTCTGGTTTTTCTGACTTCCAAAATTCTAATTCAGACTGGGCAACTTGATGATGTGTGGACTTCAACTCCCAGAATCCACCAGCTAGCATGCTCTAATAATGGGAACAGCCCAGCTGCAGAGTGGTACAGAGTGGTACAGAATTGGATCTAGAATTGGAAAGATGAGATTGAAAATGCTGGGATTTATCGTGCCGATTAAAAAGATCCGGCTTATCATAATTTGGGGAAATTATAGCTGAGCAGTGGGTACGTACTCTGTTCTCTGCCACTTTGCAAGCTTGATTTTAAAAACGGTATTAAAGTGTAGAAAAATGAACTATTTTGGTTATTTTCAAAGCTTACATTAAGATAACGCCTGTATTCGGGCAATTGATGGGTTTTGAACTTCTACAGGTCATCCTCCAGTTATGACCACAATCGAGCCCAACGTTTCTGTTGCTAAGTGAGACATTTGCAAAGTGAGTTTTGCCCCACTTGAAGACCATTCTGGCCATCGTTGTTAAGTGAATCACTGCAGTTAAGAGAGCAACATGGTTGTTAAGTGAATCTGGATTCCCCATTGATTTTGCTCAGGAAACGTGATCACATGACCTCGGGACTCTGCAACCGTCATAAGTGCGAGGCAGTTGCCAAGGGTCCACATTCTGATCATGTGGCCACGAGGTTGCTGCAAAAACGGCCATGTCACTTTTTTTCAGTACCGTTTTGTAACTTCGAACAGTCGTTAAATGAATTGTTGTAAGTTAAGAATCACTTATACCAGTGATGGCTAACCTTTTTGGCACCGAGTTGTCCCAAATCTCCAAAATGCAATTTGCATGTGTCTCCCGTGCATGTGTGTGCCCCTCTGCACATGTACCCCACCCTCACGTGTGTGCACACTCCTGCACGTGCATCCCACACATGGACTCCACCCCCATGCATACACCCCGCAGAAGAGACCCAAAGACCAGCTGGCCAGTGGAAGGCATGCGCACATGCGTGGCAGACCTGAGCTGAGCCATGGCTCATGTGCCCAGAGAGAGAGAGCCCTGCGAGCCACCTCTGCTATAGGCTTGCCATCACGGACCTATACAATGCTTTTATCAGCCAAGATATTTTTTTTTTAAAAAAAAAGTGGAATGGGGCTATTATAGATAATCATGTCTATAATTAGGTCTTAAGGAAAGAGATTATTTTTAGCTGCCAAAAATCAGGAATCTGATAATTTTATAGAATGCATTGGCTGGGTAAGGGGCTACCATGTTATTCCTGATTTTTCATTTTACAACAAACAGGAAAATGTATAAATCATTATGCCCTCCTTTGAAGAAGCCTTGCTAATAAATTCATGCAGCATGGTTATTTGTAGAGAGTTTTTACGGAGACCTAACCGTTGATTGGTTTCAAAAATTATTTTTATTGTAGTTTGCAATTTTTCCCCCCAATAGAATTTTCAGAAGTTAGCGATTTCAGAGGTTTTACTTCCAACAAACACACTTGCATTTTTTTTAAAGATCAAATAATAAAATATTTATTGAAAAGGCAATTCCTACAAAAAAATTGTACAGCTGCTTAAAAACCATGGTGATGTAAGGAATAGAGAAGACACTTCCAAGAGCAAAAGAAGAAAAATCAGACTTCGATGTGCATTATTTCTAAATCCAAGAGATTTCTTCTCCTACAAATTCTTGCACGGAGAAGTTCCTTTTGGTCTCAGCCGCGTCTTAAAAGAGCAATGCGCTTATTAAAATAGCTTGTATGTTTTAAAAAAAAGGCTCACGGATTTAAAATTAAATTCCTGGGTCGGTATTTTAAAAGTCACACTGTGAGTAACAGCCACTGGTTTTTTTAAAAATTTTATTTTAACACTTCTGTGTAACAAGGATAATTAAAATAGTTTGTAAAAAAAAAAGTTTTAAGAAATTCCTCATATGGAGAAACACTAGAGTCACTAAGCAATCTAAAACCTGACCTCGTGAGTACAAAACCTTTTCCTTAAGCAGATATTTTTGGTGAGGAAACACATCCAAAGAGACTACCACTTCCAATATCACAGTGAAAGCTTCATGTCTCCAGTACTTCTACTAAATTAAACCATGATCAACACCGAGCACTACAGTTTGAGAGTATCTCGTATGGTTTCCATGATGCTGAGCTTTGGCTCACCACGTCTAGCGTGGAGTGATATTTGCAGTCATCGGAAGGGTCCACAAATGGCTACACAGAAAAACCTGGCTACCCATCAAGCTGAGTTTGGAAGGTGGGTGTCCAATACAAGGCTAAGAGCCTACTCCCCAATTCTTCAATTGTCTTAGGTCCGTTGTGGGCATCCTGCATGCACCAGGCTAAAACAAAACCCCAAAAGAGCAGCAAAATCGTTTGGTTACACTTCTGGCACTTCTTTCATCAAGTAATATAAAGAACAAACAATGCATCCCATTCAGCAATACTATAATTTCATGACAAAACTCTCTCGGCATCAATTTCAAATCCAATACATTGGGGAGTTTTTTGTTTTTAATCCAGAGAGAGAGAAAAAGGATAACTCAGGAGGAGGAAGAGCGAAAAACAGCAAGCTGTGGAGAACAGAGCAGATCAAAGGTTGCACAAAGCGAAAAATTAGGACTAAAAACAAAAATCTGCTTCTTGATCCGGCACAAGGTATTTGTGTGGGATGTTCTGTCATTTTTTTCCCCTCTGCTTTCTTCAAACATGCGGGAGGCCAAATATTTATAATTATTAAGAAGAAAATGTAAAATGTGACTCTCGAGCCTCTCTCCCATCGTCTGGGTCCAAACAAGAGCCAAAAAGGAAAACAACTTTACACCGTACAGTATTTGCAGAGTTGTGGGAAGCTCAAAATGGCAACCCGGATGTAACGTTCTGCTGATAAGTTCCAGGAGGTTGAGGTTGCTGCTGTCACAAGGAAAGACCCAACTGTGAAACATTAGGCAACGTGTCAACTCATTCATCGAATAAACCACGACGAACTCTGGATGTGACCTGTCAACACATCGGGACCACAGACATGGAAGGGAGTGAAAGGCTCGCAATCCACAAACACACGCGCTGGTTAAAAAAAGCAACAACGTTGCGGCGAGTGGCAGTAAAAACACTGTCGCCGTTTTCTATTTACAATTACTTGCGTGTGGTAAACGCAGACGAGTTTCTGGAAGAGGCTGCCTCGGCACCCCCTCGCCATGAGAGATGAGGAAATGGTAATACTGTCCTAGGAGAAATCGGTAACACAGAGTTCGGGCAGAAAAGCTGTGGAGACGTCAGACGTTTTGCCCGCCTTTCCATCAAAGGTTGAAGACACACCTCTTTCTCGGTCTCCTTTGGCCTCGTTGTAGTGAAGAAACAAAATGGTGTGTGTAATTCCACAATCCTCTGCACAAAGGCTATGGGTTATTGGACGTGGAGCCGAGGTTTCAAGATTAATTTTCCAGTCTGTGTGGGGAGGAAAAAAACAACAACCAGCCTTAAGTGGTAAGATAAACCAGCACTTCTCTCCCACCAGAAGTTTCGTTTCCAATGTCAAAACTCAACGTAGTTAATCCAAGGAAAACAGAGTTACTTACGTCGTCGCACGACATGTTGTATTCCGCCAAAACAGTTCGACATCGAGCGGCTATGCTGAAGCGGGTGTCAAAGAAACTTGCTTTCTCCATAGTCAAAGGGCCTGCTTTCCTAATCCATTTAGCAAGCTGATAAAAATATTTCTGAGCTGCTCACCAAATATTTAATTTCCCTTCCAACCGCTCGATAATTCTTTTAAAAAATGCTCGTCAGCGACAAAATATGAAAAAAAATCAAATCAAATCAATTGCCTTTTTAGACAAAAGGGCACAAAGCTATATTCTCCTTTCTCTGTAGCTTTTTAAGAGGGGAAAGTTTTAGTCTGAGGCAAAACCTACGCTAGAGTTAAGAGCTTCTTATACTTTAAATTGCCCTCCTGTAAATATGGCTAAACGGCATTCAGGTAGTCCTCAACTTACAACAATAACTGAGCCCAACATTTCTGTTGTTAAGTGAGACATTTAAGTGAACGTTGTCCCATTTTCCGCCTTTCTTGCCTTGGTTGTTAAGTGAATCACTGCAGGTAATCAGTTAGTAACCCAGTTGTTAAGTGAATCTGGCTTCCCCTTTGATCACATGATCTAACAGATAATCAGAGTTGGAAGGGATCTTATAGGTCATCTAGTCCAAACCCCCCACCCAAGCAGGAGACCCTACACCATTTCTGACAAATGGCAATCCAATCTCTTCTTGAAAGTTTAAAGTGATCTTGAGACACAGTAATGGTCACAAATATGAGTCAGTGGCCAAACCTTTGAATTTTGATCCCATGATGAGAGAAAATGCTGCAACAGTCATAAGTGTGAAACATGGTCATAAGTCACTTTTTTCAATGCCATTGTAACTTTGGTCCCTAAACGGACTGTTGTAAGTCAAGAATTCAATAGCTATGTATTGCACATATTCACCTGGTACCTGCATAAAACCCTTGGAAAAGGATACATTGACGGCGCCACTACTCTTTTATGTATTCCAGCAAAAAATAAACCAATTAATGTAATACAGCTAATGGTGAAGAATGGATGATTCCATAGAGATGTGAAAAAGGATACCTAGGAGAGAATCAAACAACTTTTTATTTAAAAAAAAAAACATTCTTACATTGAATGAGTAAACACAAAACTGAAAGACGGAACTCACAAAAACTGTAAGGAAGTGAAAATCTCCACTGTACTTTCGATTCCCTTCTAAGCAAATTCTTAGCAAAAAGCAATAAACCTAATTTCTATTTTTTTTCCTCTGCTACCATGGTATATAGGGGTTAGCAATCTGATTTTATTTTTTTTAAGGTGGACAGATTCTAGTTGTTAGCTTCCGAAATCTAATCTAAAAGACCCCAAATTATGGTGTAATCACAAGTAGACAACTCTCCTATGTTGTTCTAGACATGCTTTGAGAATGTGCAGTATTGAGATTCTATTTTGGGAAACAAAAGTGCTACCTTGACGGTAATGACATGCCTCAAATATTGTTCGAGGAGAAACAGCAATTTTCCAGACATCCCACAACACTTGCTAAAATATCCTAAATATCTTCCCTATGAATCTATAGGGCCATTTTTTTAAAAAATGCTAGGACTTCACCCACCTTCTGTGTTTCAGGATCTATTAACCAGTTCCAAGCACCAGTGGCTGTACAGACTGATACCACTATAAGAATTACTGGAGGAAAACCAAAAGGACAAAAATGATGTTGTTATATTTCATACATTGGGAATAAACCATAACAACAACCAAATTGGACCCTGCCAACTACGGTCTCAAATTGTGAAGGTTGTAAAGCACCCCATGATCGGATCTGGTTTATTACTTTTTTTGCAGATTTTTTAAAAGCAAAAATCATCCTTATTGTAAACCGCAAGCATAGTCATTATAATATACTTTACCGAATAATGCAGATTTCCATCACCTAGCTTTTCAAAATGAGTTTCTTAAAGACACAGATAGCAACAATTTGATCAAGTGTTTTAATAGTTGGGAGGAAGGCCTGCAACTTACTTCTCCAGCGTCCAGTAGCTGGTTGTAAACAAGCTATGTATTCAGTTAGTCTTCTTTCAAAAGCCTTGAGATCTAAAAATGAAAGGGAATAACCGGATTAGCCAAAGCCTACTTTAGAACATAGATTTAGCATCTTGAAACTCCTTTACATGATGGCTACTAAGGACATTTGTGTGCTTTTAAGTTAGTGCTGATTTCTGGCCCTACCTGGATAAATCTCTGCAGTTTTATTTTTCATTCTAGCTGTGTTTTGTCTATTGTACTGATAGATAAACACTTTTTTTTTTGTAAAATTGGATACGGATGACACAGACACATAATACAATACCATCCAGTGCAGGTAATCCTAAATTGAATACTATTGGCCAAGTGTGATTAGACCTGCAAGAAATTTGTCTCCAGTACAAAAGCACTCAGTGTACTTGCAACGAAAATAACAATAATTAGGTCCTATAGGTAGACAAAAATGCCAAATTCAGTTTGAACATCTGGCCTCTGCAATGAACCATAGTAGCAATATCACTTAGACTTATATACCGCTTTATAGTGCTTTATAGCCCTCTCTAAGCAGTTTACAGAGTCAGCCTCTTTCCCCCCAACAATCTGGGTCCTCATTTTACCCACCTCGGAAGGATGGAAGGCTGAGTCAACCTTGAGCCTGGTGGGATTTGAACTGCCAAACTGTAGGCAGCTGGCTGCAGAAGTAATAAATAATAATAATACAAGGGGAAAATAAAGAAGATAATTTATTCAGAGCACAAATCCTGTTGTGTGTGAAAAATGGTCCCAAGTCCCTTCACTAAATGAACTGTTGTATACCGAGGACTACCAGTACTCAACCCTGACCAAAAGTGGGGGAGAGAGGGAGTAGGATGAGTGGGGTGGTGATGGTGGGATCTGTTATTGATCTATCAACCACCACAATGGTCCAAATAATTGCCATTCCTAGTCTATCCCCTCACCTGCAGGCTCACCAAGCAAGTTGGTGGGGATGAAGTAGACCTGATGAACTGCGGCCAGCACATAGCCTATACGTCTGCTGAACTGTCCTTCTCTAATTTATTGAATAGATAGATTAGATAGATAATGGATGGATAGGTGGGTGGGTGGATGATAGATGACCCAGACAGATGGTGATAGATGACATAGATGATAAATTGGTGGATGATATAGATTGATAGACAAATTATATAGAGATAGATGATTGACAGTTAAATACACCTACAGACATGATAGATTATATATAGTTAAATAGATATATAGATGTAAATAGATACCGATAGATTAGATAGATTAGATGGATGGATGGATGGATAGATGATAGATAGATAGATGGATGGATGGATGGATGGATAGATAGATAGATAGATAGATAGATAGATAGATAGATGATATCTAGTAGATAAATGATAGACGATAGATGATAGATAGATAGATAGATAGAAGATAGATAAATGATAGATAGATAGATAGATGGATGGATGGATGGATAGATAGATAGATAGATAGATGATATCTAGTAGATAAATGATAGACGATAGATGATAGATAGATAGATAGATAGATAGATAGATAGATAGAAGATAGATAAATGATAGATAGATAGATAGATAGATAGATAGATAGATAGATAGATAGATAGATAGATAGATAGATAG
>NW_020769373.1:2287752-2321004 GCF_900518735.1 Pseudonaja textilis | reverse complement strand
GCTGCTCCGTGAAGAGAGCGACGAGGCCGGCCTGTCTCGGAGGGGCGCCTGGGCAGCCCGAGCGGGTGAGCGGGAGGGGAAGGGGCCGCCGGGGCCCGGGAGGGAGGGCAGGCAGGCAGGGTTGGGGTGGGGACCCTCTGGCCAGGCGTGAGCGCCCGGGAGGGAAGGGCGGGAAGGGGGGGCCAGAGAGGGGGCGGTTGGCCGGGTGGCGCGAGAGCGGGCTGCGGGTGGGGAGAAGAGGAAGCAGGCCTCGCCGGGGAGCCCTTGGCCTGGAATAGAAGAAGAATTGGCTGAGGGACCCGAACCCTCTGTGTGTGTGTGTGTGTGTGTGTGGAGAGAGAGAGAGAGAGAGAGGTGAGAAGGAGAAAGTGCGTGTGTTTGTTTACGTATAGGGATATAGGTATAAAAACAGTCTCTGTATATAGAGATATATAAAAACGACGTCTCTGTGTGTCTTTATGGGTTTTCAGTTTCACTGTACACAGGTTGTGCATTGATAATAAACGTTTGATTGATTAAAAAACGTGTGTGTGTGTTTATAGAGATATATAAAAAAATGTATTTTTAGGTATAGGGATATATATGTGTGTGTGTGTGTATCTTTGGTTATTTGGGTTTTCTCCCGCGTAAAATTGGAAGTATCTAGGTGATGTTCTGATGAAGTCTTATTCATCATCTTCAGGCTTGTGTCTTCGGCTTTGTGCTTCTCGGAGGATGGATGGATAGATAGATAGATAGATAGATAGATAGATAGATAGATATACCATGTGTTTGTGTGTGTGTTTATGTATAGAGATATATAAAAAAAATGGTTTTAGGTATAGGGAGATGTATGTATATGTATATATATGTGTGTGTGTGTATATATATATATATATATATGTATATATATGTATATATATGTATATGTATGTATGTATGTGTGTGTGTATATAAAACGTGTGTTTATAGAGATACATAAAAAAGAATGTCTGTGTATGTGTGCATCTTTCTCTCTCTCAAGCCTCCTCTTTCTGTTATGTGTTCCAAGATGGACAGTGATTAATATTTATATGTTAGGATGTAGGTATAGACATACGTATGTAGATAGCATATCTATATATGTGTTAGGTATGTGTACACTTTTGATATACACCCACAATAAATATGGTATACAACCTGGACACATGAGAGTCCATACACATGATATATACATATACCGTATAGAGAGAGGGAGGACTAACTAGGCTACATATAAATGCAACAAAACCAGAGAAGTATTTGTTTTTGTATTTCCTGGACAAAGAGCTCAAACTTTAGCCTTTAAGATACATGCTGATAGATATAAATGGTAAAGACTAGATAGATATAAATTGTAACTTTGTATTCATTTACTTTGTTCATCTTTAATGAAAGAAAATTAATTTGTTGCTTAATTTCTTCTTGTATTTCTTTATCTTAGTATTGTTTACTGATGTTATCTTGAAGTTGATCCATGCTCATCTGGGTGCTAATTGCTGTTCCTGATTAACTCCAAGATTAACATCAGACCAGCATTGAAGTAAACAATACTCCTATAAAGAAAACTGCCAAACAAGCCAACAGGAAATCAAAGAACCTCTAAGACCACCACCCCCAACACTGACAGGGCAAGCCACCAGAATATAAATAAGTTTAAGCCCCGCTCCTTACTAGCACTGATGACGTTACCTAGTTTGGGTGATGAGATGCCTGCAAGAAGACAACCAAGCTCACAGAGAGCATCCAGGAACCTTCAAGATGTAATCTGCATTACTGGAAGTTCTCACTCCATGGAAAAGGATAAACTGATAGAAACTCAGCTAGAGGATTAGTGATTTCCCATCCCCATTTTCATTATAATCTGCCTTTATTGCTATATTTGATGGGGTTGCATTATGTGGTTATTGTAGTGTTGGAAGTTAAAACCCACCCCTCTCCTAGAGAAATGAAATGTTTTAGGATATATTTAAAAAGGCAGGATATTTCCCCTAAAAGAGAGGCAGAAACTCAAAACCTTTGCTAATGGGCCATTAAGGCCTGGGCCAGTCTAGTTTACATAACAAAGATCTATGTCCTTCAGGCGGAGCCATAATAGGAATCTCAAAGCCCTTACAATACCTCATCATCCAGCAAGGTTCAACCAAGCCTGGGGCTCAGGGCAGCCTACAGAGTTGCCCTTTCATGGTCCCATGACAACCAATCAGAATACAAGCTCAAATTCAAATCCCAAGAGGGCATAAAACCAAGGGACTCTCAGCGTTTCTTCCCCCTTTTTCGCTCATGAGCTCCAAGGCACGTGAACCTGTCCACCATTAAGCCATCTTTCCAAACAGCCTCCATGTTTCCAGTGTCTTTTTCACTACTTGGAACTGAACCCAGAAGGATATTTCTTCCAACAGTAGGAAAGGGAATGCTCTAAGCACCTTGAAAAATGTCCTGTGTTGAGAAGCTGAGAACATTCTTGTGCATAAAGGCTTTTGGCCATAAATCAATTCAATTGAATCTTCACATGTAGAATTGTGCACCTGATACCTCATCATGTGTTTTTTTTTTTTTTGCAAAACCTCCAAAATGTTCTCACCATGTTGTCCTTATTTACACTTCATTGTATTTTTCCACTAGTATATGTAATTATATTGAAGAGGTAGTCTATAATTATATATATAGTTGAGGTAAAGTTCTCCAGCAAAACATACTGAGTTTGTGATGTTCCTGATCTGATGTCCTTTATCTGTGCTGTAGACTCACTGAGATGGAAGAAAGTTAAGTTTGCTATATTCATCTATTTTGGGGTTTACAGTAACTCCAAGAATATTTAGCACAAGGGATATGATGGCTTCTGAGCAGAGCAAACAGTCTTTCCAAATATATCAAGCTAGGAATACACCATAAGGGAAATGCAAAAATATAATTTACTTGTTGCATCAGCCTTGTAATTATGCCCTCAAAAATTAATAACCTGGTACAAAAACAAAAAAGTGGTAGAATAGAAATGGAGAATTCTGCCTGATGTCCCCCAGTTGTTTTAGACTTTATGACCCAGACAAAGAATTGTAGAAATGATATTGTAAAATATATAGAAGACACCAGATTTCTTATCTCTCCTGTGGGAAATCTCTTGTAAAAAATGTTAATTATGGACAAGTCCATTTAACCCCATACTCTGTTGCTGTTTGGCATTCTACCATGACAACGTAAGGGCAATTAAGGGAAAGTGTTAAAGTATTTGTATCCAGCGAACATGTTAATTTCATGAAGCAAAACAACATTTTAAGGGGCTCTTAAACGTTTCCACTTTTTAACTTTTTCAGTTTTTTTTATAACACAGTAGTTTGGAAAAACGTAAGTTGCTTATTACTCTGAATGTTTTCAGATGTAAATTTTCTTAAAATATTTTCAAACTAATTTCTTTAATAACAAGATATTCTTTTTTTAATTTAGAAACTAAAATGTCTTCATGGCCCAAAGTAACCACAGATCAAGCACAAACACCGGATCCTGAAAAAAGGTAAAAAGCACACTGATCCTTGTTCTTTTTCCTGTTTCTTTTAAATTCTCTCTCCCTCCCTCCCTCTCTCTGTATTAAAGAAACATACATACATACATACATACATACTAAAATTTCAGATCCACATTTCTGTAGAAAATTTTTAATGCATTCTTTTTTTTTACATTTAGTTTAGAAGTTTACATCTTCATTTAAAAATTGCGGCCTATACTAACTAGATGGATACAAGCTAAATCTGATCTTTGTATATTCTGACTAAATCATTGAAAATTCTATGTGAAATTTAGCATTTTAAATTTACATTGTATCCCGGTTTCCTTCTTTAGTAGGGTTAGCGGCTACATTTGCTGCTGATGGCATGCCCAAATTCATAGCTAATCCTGCCTAACAAACTATCTGTGTGCTTATGTGTTACATGTTTGTTCGTTGTTTTTCGGTTCATATGAATGAATACATAAAACAAGAAATTGTGCATCACATCTAAACCTATCCTCTTTAGTTTGCTTGCTTGCTTATTTATTTATTCAATTTGTGTGGCTACCAATCTAAACAAATTATTCTGGGCTTGCTCTGTTCCCAAGCAAGCTGGTATTTCTAATTTTAATTTGGTACCAACGCTTGTCTTACACTTTTGTTTTTCAATCCTGATTCCAGTTCAGCTGGAATCAAGAATTGTATTAGTGTTGGTGTTCGATCACTAAGTTGTATCCCACGCTTCATGACACTATAGATTATAGCAGTCTAGGGCCCCACACCGTCCTCCAATATCTCTTGGAGTTTGTTTAAAATTCATGTTTATTGTGTCAATGACACCAACCATTTCATCCCCTGCAGTTCCCTTCTCCTTTTGCCTTCAATCTTTCCTTCAATCCAGGTCTTTTCCAATGAATCTTCTCATTTGGTGGCCACAGCATTTAAGCTTCAGTATCTTGTTCTGTTCCTTATTCACAACCAAAACCTTTAGCAGCAAAACACTGCAAAAGTGACGGCAGGGACTGGTTGATTCTAAACCAGTGACGCTCAAGCGTTCTCAAAGAACTGGGTTTGAGTTAAAGTTAAGAGGAAACTTTCTGTAAGTTGCCTTGAGCTTTTATAGAACAGGTGAGATACAAATGCAATAAATACCACAATCAAAATGTTTGGCAGAGAAATGGTTTCAAAGCAACATGGCCACCTAGGCAATTAATCCAGCTGCCTCATTAAGACAGATGGTTGTTTACACTGATGGGCAGCAGCTGTCTTTGTTTTCAGACAAGTCTTCTCCCCAAAGCGAGAAGCAGGTTGACCCTGCAAAAATTTTCATGCCAAGATACCCAGCTTCACAGTAATTACCTGGGGTCTAGAGTCACTATCTATATGTTGAAATTTTAGTATGATATGAATATAATGTGGAAAAATAGGTGCTAGGACTACCTATAGCCGTGATGGTGAACTTGTGGCACATAGAGCCACTTCTTTCGGCACACGAGAGGTCGCCCGGAAGGCCTCCACTGCGCATGCACGTATGCCCTCCACCCGCCAGCCAGCTGATTGTCATGTATCTGCAGTACATGCGCAGGGGGAACCATGTGCATGGAGATGCGTGCGCATGCGGGGGGTGGTCGCGTGTGCATGCGCAGGGGGCGGTGGGTATATGTGCACATTGCATCATGGATGCAGGCATACGAGCACACACTTGACATGAAATGTGGAAAAGGTTCGCCATCAGAGACCTGTAGTAATATATCTGTCTAATTTTTGACAAATGATGTTTGTTTTTAATGGAATATTCCTTGGCCAAGCTGCTTATTATCTTCTGGCTGTTTGAGTGTGCTACTAGTTCACCTACAGGTTCTCTACAATGTCAGGTCTAGAATGTTTCTACCGCAATTACAGGTAGTCTTAAGTTTGCTTAGTGACCATTCGAAGTTATAACGGCACCAGAAAAAAAGTGACATTTTTCACATTTATGAAGGTTGCAGCATCCCCATGGTCACGTGATTTACATTTGGATGTTTTACAGTTGACTCACATTTATGACCGTTGCAGCATCCCCATGGTCATGTGATCACTTTTTGAGAGCTTCTAACAAGCAAACTCAACGAAGAAACCAGATTCACTTAACAACCATGTTACTCATTTAACAATGCAGTGATTCGCTTAGCAAATGTGGCAAGAAAAATCATCAAATGGGGCAACATTATTTCTCACTTAGCAACATAAATTTTGGGCTCCATTGTGATCATAAGTTGAGGACTTCCTGTATAACAGAAATGATTTTTTTTTTTTAAAAATAATTGAAATTGTTTACTGTACTTAGATCCACAAAAGTATCTGGCTGTAATAAACCCAATCTTGGGTTTCGTGCTCGTATCTTTGTCGGCATTACACACTTCTGATCTTGCTCAGGGGTTTAATGTGCTGCATCTCATATTCATAGTTAATCAGTGTAACCGAATTCAGTTTTATCTGCGCCTAAGAAATAGTTAACAGTAAATGAGGCAAGACCAGGCAGCTGTTGTCCTTATGCTGCCTTTGCTCCTTGACAGATCTTTCCAGACTCTACATCTGCCAGCGAGTTTTTGTGTGTGTTTTGTTTTAATTGGTTTCTGTCTCCGTATCTTGATGGGTCCAAAGCCATCAACTTAAGCAAAAATGTTTAGAGTAATTAGATTGTTTAGCTGATCTGAAAGAAGGAAAAATTTGGCAGAACAAAAACTTTCGTTATCTGTTGTACGATTTTGAGATTTAAAAAATGCTCCTCAGCGTCTGGTTTAAAGGAATTAAACCACCCTGCAATTTTCATCGTCACTCCAGCTTATATATATATATATATTTTAATGCTGTAACACAGTTAGAAAAGTCCTTTCTTAACCCTTTGCCAGTCTAGCATGTTATTTTTTGTTTGATCCAATGTCACCAAACTCCAAATGTCTTTGGATGGTTCACTACATATCAAAACAATATTTAAGAAACAGTGTAACCAAAACAAAGAACAGTAAAACTAGCCTCAGACAAAAAAAAAGAACAAATGGCAAAGTCAGCAACCCAAAAACATCTCACCAGCAGCTGACCTCCAACAAAGGAGCACTAAATTGGCCCTTGCGCACTTACATGTACACCAACTCTGCCTGTTTCTTGATCAGGAGACCTTGCTCATGGCCATCGATGCCTTGGCCACCTCCCATTTGAGACATTGCACTGTGTTCTACCTGGGTCTGCCCATAAAGATCGCTCGGAAATGGTAGCTGGTCCATCAAGTGGCAGCATGAGAACCTATGGGTGTACCTCACAATGCCCAGGTTCAGTCTGTCTCCAGCCTTTTAAAGATACAGTCCACATTCAGAGAAAAATCAGTACTTTTTAACAATGGTGGTGACGACTTTTAACTTAAGTATGTATTAATTGTTCTTTTCTTTTTGGTTCCAGGCAGAGACCAGGGTGGATTCCTCGACTTCTGGAGTAAGTAAATAAATTAATATTTCTATAGTATATTGAAAGACAGATCTGCCCATAACAGCCTGACAAAAGATTCTTCGGTGGATGAATGGATAGAGACAAACAGACAGACAGAAAAGATAGGTAGGTTAGTAGGTAGATAGGTAGATTGATCGATTGATCGATAGATATGACATGTTTTTCTTGTAATATATACACACCACTTCACACCATGCCCTTGTCCCCCATTTTCATTTCTTCTATTATCATGGCTTGTAATAACAAAGTTCTTCCATGCAATGATGTTGGATGCTCTCATGTCATCCCAGGAATTTGTTGAAATTGGAATGTATGGGGTTGGTGTTTTTTTTGGGGGGAGGGTGGAATGTCTAATTTCTTTGCAGGGATCTTTGTTAATTCTGAATTAACAACAACAACAAGTTGTTTCTGATGTCTCCCATCAATGTTTTGCTAAATAACAGATGTTTCAGATCTTTATCTGAAAACTCTGCAGAGTCTAAAATTGGATTCCAAATCCTTTATGTAATCCAAAAATGTATTACACTCAAATTCTTTCGGCAATCCTTAACACGCATATCTTGCTCCTTCTAGCATAAATCCTTACAAATCCATTCAGAAGAGTTCTTACTCTCCCACAGACGGTTATTCGAAGGATCATGAGGATGGTAACAGGTGAGAAGGATCTTTTCCCCTTCCGTACAAACTGGGTATAACCTGAAGTAGCAGCACAGGGCAAATAATAATGGATGGAATCAAATAATTGTGCATTTATTCTGTACCCCTGAAACAATGCAGTCCCACACCTTTTTTGATGTAAGCCAGTTCTTAGCCTTGGTTCAACTTGAGGGTTGTGACATTTTGTTTAAAAGGGAGGTAACACTAGTTCTTGTGTGTTTTGGGCTTAAAGCTTTGAAGAACTTTTTGGGCAGCAGTATCATCCAACAGAGAACGAAGTTAATTATGAGAGACACCAGTACCCGCAGAAAGGTAAGAGTTACTTGAATTTAGAGTGGCAATAAGAATGTGCTTGCTCCTCCAGGCGCCTTTCGTTTCAGTTTTACATTTCAGTCCTGTTGCGTTCTCTTGATAGTTAAAGAAATATCCGAAGTATTTGTTTCCAAGCAGAGTTTTCTTCAGTAAAGTTTGATTGAAACAAATGGGGTAGAGCTCCAAGCGGCAACTGAACATTTTTCAGTTTACTACCAATTTATCCCAAACACATAGCTTTCCAATAGGGAGATTGGTCTTTTCTGTGGAGTCCTTAGTGCCCTCTGAGCTTGGTTGTTTGCTTAAGGTCATTTCAATACCCAACTTGGTAACATCATCAGTGCTGGTGAGTGTGGAGTTTGCTTGCCCTGCCAGTGTTGTTCAAAGGGTGGCTTTCCTCTTGGCAGTTCCTCGATTAGGGTATTGTTCTCTGCTTAATCGTTTGTCACTTTAGTAATTACTTGAGTAGGGTATTTATGGCTTGATTGTTTGTCTGGTGTTAATCCTCACACTCACCATGTCTGCAAAAACCAACAACCAACTTCAGAGAACACCAAGGATTCCACAGTTCAATCCTGAGCGACACATGTAGTCCCTTCTATTAGTCTTTTCATTAAGTTTTTTGCTTCAAAGAAACCTAAAGCTGGCTATTTACAGAACCATTTTCTTAATCTCTGTGGGAACCAGCTTTTACTACTGCTTGCTATTACAGCCAAGGCACCTATAATCCAGTTCTGAATCCTGCCCAGATACTGAATTTACCATATCTAACTGAAGAAAGAACATATGTATTAAGCCTCGCTGCTGCTTTGATCTGTCTGTCTATATCAATCTATCTCTATCTCTTTTATCTCTATTATCTCTTGTCTGTCTGTATCTATATACCTATCCATCCGTCCTTTCATCCTTCCATCCATCTTATCTAGCTATCAAGCTATCTCTTTTATCTGTCTGTCTGTCTGCCTATATCCATCCATACATCCCTTCCTCAGTCTGATTATCTGCTTATGTGTTTAGATGACAGCCACACCAAGGATGCTCATCGCGATAAGTTGTACCTGCAGTTTTACCAGCAGATAGAGAAGGAATACAACAGAGAAAAACCTTCGGACTGTGTCATCGTTTCCATCAGCAAGGATCAAGCGTAGGTCTTTTCTTTTTTTTTTTTAAGACGCAGTTACTGATGCTTCACTGAACTCTGAGCAAACGCTTCCCCATTTAATTTCACTTTTAGCAATACGGTTAACTCTTTTTAGAGATCTTGATTTTCCTGTTTTGTTAGTGAAGTGACCAAAAAAGCCAGGGTGGCGGTACATGTCTGCACTGCATGACCGAGCAACAGAGATATATCTCTAAATGTTGCCTCATCATTTGCATGGAGGAAGGTTTCCTCCACCCCACCACATTTTCCTCATCAATGCCTGTTATTAGAATTATCCCAGAATAAGTCTCTAGAGCATTAGGTTGGCAATGATGGCACCTTTGTGACCTGTGGACTTCAACTTCCAGAATTTTGCAAGTTCACAGGTCGTAAAGGTGCCATAGTTTGGCCACCCCGATCTAGAGAGTTGAATAAAAATAGCAGTAAAATAGGCTCAGCCCCCATTATTCCCACTCTTTTAGACCCTCTATATTACATTTTTGGCGTTGGTTTCCCATGAATGGGAAACTACTAAAATGGTAACATATTTTGATTCCCTTCTGTCTCTTGTAACTTGGGCGTCAGTCCTATTGAGCGTGGTAGGACTATGACTTAATTTGTGTAGTTGTAGCTCTTGTAGGATGGTTGTAAGTTAGTACTGATTGTTACATGTATCTTTTAGTTAACAAGGAGTTCTCTTTAAAAGGAGCATGGTAACTATTTATCATAGTAACTTCAGATCTTACAGACATCTGTGAATTTTCCTGCCCGTCCACATTCATTTAAATCAAGATCTGCCTCTCCTTTAGAACTGCTCGTATGTATGGATTATCATTTGGTATTTTAAAACCATTTTAATACAGCCCCTTGTTCTTCTTTGCCCAAATATAACTTGAATATCAACATAAGCAGTGTGGGTAGAGGTACTGAGCATTCTTTAGGGTGAAAATTTGTGGTTAAGCTCTGTCCATAAATGAAGCCAATTGAAAAAAGCATAATTTTGATGTTGGCACTATGGAAATTTACAGTTATTAGCCACATCATCACCTCTCCGTTCCTTTCAGTTGATTTTGAATGCCATGAAATTCACCGAGAGTCATTAAATTCAGCGTTCGGTATTTGAACATTTCACCTTGATACTTGAAATAATGATTATTTCTCTTATGCAGTTCCTGAAAAAAGCCCCCACCCCCACCCCCCGAATAATTTACAGATTTTCACACAGAAGTGCTTAGCATCTCTAAAATGCTCTGGGGATTTTTTTTTTCCTTGAAGACTTTCCATTATAAAAAATTTCACGTGCTTTGATTAAACTTTTGTCACCCTTTTTGTCATTTCCCTCCAATTCTCGTAGCATGACCTTAACCAGGACTTCTTAATTTATATTCTCACACATTCCCTGAAAGCTGTTCTCCACGCAATCTCAAACACGTTATTGATAGTAAATAGCAGTCTCTCTTGGAGTGTCGCTGTTGTACGTCTTTGCTAAATGAATTGTCACCATAACTTGGACAAATCGCTCTCATCGATTGTGTCATATTGTGACGTTAGCAATGTTGTAAGAATGAGTGATAGGCCTGCTTATATTTTTCCTTGATACTACATTGCCAAAACGACATCTGCATTGTTTTTTGTAAAATACTTCCCGTCATCTTTTTCCACTTTCCCATCCAGTCAAAGTGAGAATGAAACAATTCTGCCTTGTCATCTGTTTGCTTTTGTCACAGCAATTATGCTAGATAAACTGCACACGGTTATTGTTCATCTCACACTAAACTTTTTCGTGCAGTCTTCAGAGCCCCAAACGTTTGGCCACCTTTTCTTTCTGGTTCTATAAACATCACCACTAAATGTTTGTCCATAATTAGTCTCACATGTTTGTATCCTCAGATGAGATGTTAATACAACTGTTTAAAAATATTCTCATATCGTAGAATAAGTTTTGAAAATAAATCTTTGGGTTTGGCAAAATACAAAAAGTGTTTTGTAAATTTCGGTTAAAAAAAAAAACAGATCTTTTTTCTTCCAGAAAGGGTCTACTAAAATGTGGCGCACAAAATGGCTATGAAGCATAGGTAAAATTGCCAGTTACTTGAAATTGTTGACTGCCATTTCATCTAATTGGGACAAATTAGATCTAATTAGATAAATTTGGGCAGCCATGCCTATGGAATTTTCCGTAAAGTAAAATTGCAGTCTCAAAAAAGTGAGTTTCTGTCCAGAAAGAACATAGAATGACCCATAATAAAAGCCTGGTTGAATTAAGCAATTCTGTAAAAGTGCCAGTACATGTAAAGCATTGATAAAATCTTAATAAGGTGCTTGTTTTTCAAAAAAATTGCAGTGTAATATTTTCTCCTTCACACCTGTTTAATCTATTTCAAATCTGAGAAAAGAAAGCAGAGTTCGGTTGGGCTGTTCTTTGAGAGTCCTACTTGCCATTGTTAAATAATTTCCACTTGTGCATATTTCTAAAGATCACTTTATATGCAAAAAAATCTCATTCACATACGTTAACCAAATATTCGCAAATACTAAGCAGCTTCTCATGGATACACACCTGAGATTCCCTTGCAATTGTTGTTGAAATGGAAGCAACATTAAACATTCTATGTCCTTACGCAATTCAATCACCGCAAAATGTTTGTGAGACTTAAGCCCAGATAGCTACAACCCAGTCCGGTCAAGTGAGCTTAATTGATGTGGAACTTCATATAAACCAGGGCTTCACCAGTTACTTTGATATTGTGGGAAAATCTTGTGTTTCCCACCGGGAAAGTTCAGCCCCAAACCTCTCCACCTATCATACATAAATGTAGATGTAGAGACCTGGTTTCTCTAGCCTGTCACTCTCCAGAATTCTCAGTCAGCCATTGAACAACTCCGAAAATCATCTCTGCAGGATACCCTACTGATGAACATCACTGTCTGCAGAGGTCAAAGTCTTAGATCATAAAACGTAAAGACACTCTATGGCCCAGTCCGTTCTCTTTTTTTGTTACAAATTTAACCTCAATTGTTCTGTAAGCATTTCAGTTGGGAAATGCCAGGCCCACATTGAGGTTCTTCTCTGTATGCCTGGAAGTTTTATGACTGCTTAAATCTACATTTCATAAAGCAAGGACCCCTCTGTTTCAGCACAACTTCAGCACACCGTTAAATCTATCTGACCGAATATTTTCAGTGAGCTTTCTTGCCGCGCGCAACAATGACCCTTGCTAGCACACTGGCACTAATAATATATTTTCTGAATTACCTGTAAAATAACCTGCTTCTTTGTTTTGTTTTGCTTTTTTTTCCTTTTTTTTTTCCTTTTGTTTGTTTGTTTTTTCCTTCAAGGGAATATTCAACAGTCATAGGCCATCGGTTGCAGGATCATGGCCTTGTGGTGGAAATGATATACCTTACTTCTGAATCAGGTCTTACACGTGCCCTCCAGGAAGTTAAAAATGATGGTTCTCCATTTTGCGTTCTTGTCGAACCATCTAATGTAACACTTTCTTCATGCACCGTAATCATGCTTCATCAGACTATCAAAAGTAAGTTTAGCTTCCTTAAGAACCCGGTCCCTGTTCGGCAAATGCTCTCTCTAGATTCCTCCTCATATTAAAGCACATCAAAACAATCTCTCTTTGAGGCATGATTGAACATGCCAAAGAACAGCAGTAAAATAATTGGTTAAGAATTCCTAGCCATACACCGCTACTACACCTAGCAAAATGTCCTTCATCCAAACTCTGCCTTCTGGAAAATGGACTGTTTGTAGTAGGCCTTTCCCCTGCATTTAAAAAGAACATTTCAGTGTCAGTCACATCTCCACCCCCTTCCTCTTTCCAGAGGTGTTTTTTTTTATCAAACTGGTCCCCCTTAGGAAATCAATCCAGCACACAGAAAGCAAGCGCCGAGTTGAGTCACCCACGACATTTAATAGAAATGGTTTGTGTTTGTGTTGAAATCTTGGACATAACCACTGCCGGGGTATCTGACAGGCCCCGATTAAATCCATTCTTTTTCATTCCATTCAAAGTGTGGCATTTTGAGTCCCAAAGTAAGCGTTTTAGCGCCGCAGTCGGAATGGTGGAAGGACGCGGCGGTTTGGTGTTTGGGGGGGTTTTTTTTTGGTTTTTATTTTGGTCTGGATGTGACTTTTTAAAAAGCAAGGTGTCTCTCTTCTCTGTAGTCCACCGTAATATGCCCATGGAAGATGCCCTGGCTCTGATAGCTAAAGAGTTTGAGGAAATTTTTGCTGAGCATGAACAACAGCAGCGCACAGAGATTTCCCACAAAGCAGCTGATCTGGCGGATGGCTTTCTAGAACGGGAGCTTTATGAGAGTTACCATGTGCCTCTAAGCATTAGACACCTCCTCTTTCTGTTAAGTGAGGGAAAGCATTTATATCTGGAAGAATTGAACTCAATAAGTGACTACCTGAAGACCAGGAGAAATAAGCTTGAAGGTATTCATGTTCCCTCACCCCCCAACCCTCCTCCCTCCCTCGACAGTACCCTTTAAATCCCACCCATAAATCTCAGAATAACCTCTTGGGGGCGGGGCCCCCCCTTCAAATCAGAAAATACCCGGTGTGAAAACGCCCCGTCCTCCCTCGAACCCGGGGGAAAAAAAAAACCCACACTTCGTGCATGAACACTAACATGGTTAAAAATGACACTGGCTCGAGAAGGGCTGCAGGTTGATAACCCGTTATCCGGAAGGTCACGGCTCTTTCTCTAGGGTGGCTACTTAAGATGGATTCCCCCAGGTTGTCTGCCTCTGTCCCCCAGCTCATCCTTACCCCCCGATTCTTTAACATCTGTCCTTTCTTTGCGCTTTCAAATAAGTCCCTTCCAGGGGAGTAGGGACCTTGTCACCCCTATTCCTGGGGGCATTAGGAGAAATGCCAGCGGTCCTGAGTGCCTGAGGTATATGGCTCTTTTAATGATAAAAAAAGGCAAAAATATTGTCCACCCTGTCATGGCTCAGGTTGGAGAGCCTCTCCCCACTTTAGGAGACCACGAAGCCACCTATCGATGAGCCCCAAATTTGTGTCGTTCCCCCCAAAAGTTCGTCCAGCTGTCGTAATAAAAACATAACCCCCCTTCGCCTCTGTACCGCCGTCCAATAACGGTCACGTTTCACACGGTGAAAGGCCGTTACGAGGTATAACTAGAGTAAGTGAAAAAGAAATACGTAACACTCGCGGAAAAAAAAAATAGACTCCTCCCCCAACTGCTTTATATTATAAAAGCCAATAACTCTACCAATTTACTGCTTCAAATCACTTCCATGACTCCTATAAAAATGATTTTTCCCACCTCACGTCCTTAAAATTTCCTAAGCCTTGTGATCCCTGCATAAAATGAACTGGCTGAGAAAGAGAGGACATTGAAACAAGCAGCCAGGCTGACTTCTTGGCTTAGCGGCTCGTTTTTGCTAATCGATTTGTTTCCTAGCTAAATTTGGGCCCTCCTAATCCAGGTTTTCTTGCAGAAACGAAAAGTTTAGCCACCCCAGATGAAGACGACGAGTATCCAAGTGCCAGGCCAAGCGGGAGCGCTCTCCCTCCGACGCTGAGCAAGCCGCCACCTCTGCTGCCAACCCCCAGTCGTACTTCTGTCTTAGGCCAGTCTGCTGCGCCCTCGCCTAAGCCAGCTTTGTTGGGCAAAAGACCGTCGGGGGCTCTTCTTCCAACTCCAGGTTGGTCCATCCAAATGCAACATTGTAGTGGCGGCATGGAAGACCACTGTTGTTTTGAGAGTTCAGTGACCTATTTGGATTTATCCAATTAAATATCCTCATCCTAAGGATATTAAACCCATGTAGTAGGGCTGTATTACTGTTATCCTTCTCGTCTTTCCTGTTACCTTCTCTTCGTTAACTTATGATTTATCACTTTGTTGTTTGTATGCTGAGAGTTTATGCAGCAGAGACAAATTCCTTATGTTTCCAATCACACTTGGCCAATAAAGAACCTGCTCTATTTCTATTCTATTCACATTCCACCCCATTCTCCTTCGTACTAAGAAAAATGTAAATATTCAGAGCTCATTCTGAGCTAATTTTCTTGTTTTCCACTCTTGTTTGCTAAGTAGTGGTTAAAACACCTGGGTTAGAAAGCAGGAGGCTGCAAGTTCCAGTCTCTTCTTAGACATGAGACTCAGCTGGATGACTTTGGGCCAGTCACTCGTTCTCACCCAACCTATCTCACAGGGTGGGTGCTGTGCGAAGAAGAGGAGGAGGAAGAAGGCATGTTGGATATATTGGGGGGAGCGGGGGGGGGGCTTCTGAACAGATCCTATCTGTGGGGTACTGTGGAAACTGGCCATCCTTGAAGTATCTCTACTATTGTTTTTAAGGAGCTCCTGACCTCTCGCTTGGTATCTATGCTTTCTGCGTTAGGCTTTTAAATTTGTTTGCTCGAGTTAATTAATAAAGCTACACTTTCTTTATTGCTTATTGTCATTGGATTCAAAAGGACCAGTTGCCTGGATTCCTGATCACTGCCCCGGTGGATGCTGGTTGTGCTCATCTCCATTGTGGCAACACTGAAGCCTCAAAGATGGCCCCAGTCAGGCCAGCTTCAGAGTTGATAGCACTGTATCAAAATCCTGTTTTCTGTTTTTCCTTCATAGCACTGCTAGCTGGCCCGACGGGCAAACCTCCACCTCTTCTCACAAAGATCATCAAAAGGCCGATGATGGCTCCTCCACATGCCCCTGCAAAGCGACCACTCCTCGGGGGCAGACCTGGCCTGCTACCTACACCTACCTACAGGTGAGAGCCGGCCAAATCCGGGTGATGCTTCATGCCTAAGTCTGAAAGAAGATGGGTGGTGGTTGTTGTTGTTTTGCGTTAGTAGCTGTTTCTTCCATTCTTGTCTGCATAGTAACAAAGGCAGCAGGCTGGACCTGCAATTCACCACCCCATCATTTGGCTTAGAAGGCTGCTTTGGAATGCCAACCGGTTTTGAAGTAGCTGCCCCTTAGCATTTTTTTTTTTAAAAAAATCCATCCCCTAACCCCCCCTCATCTGCCAGTGTTTTTGAATGGATCCCTTGCCCAACTCACAGTAGTTTGAGTTCTCTCTCCTGCAGACTTCCCAGGTGAGACTGTCTTCTACTCTGTGGCTGGATTCACACCTGAACTTCGCCAAGGTTGGTTGACTCCACCTTAACGCCTTGGTTAGCCGTGAGGCTAAGCGAAAAGCCCTGATTATAATAATACACATATAAGCTGGATTCAAATGGGGAATCCTCTTGTGGCGTAGCTAATAGGACGAGCCTGGTTAGTCAACACATTCTTCCCATCTTTGCATCCTGCCCCAGTTGAAAGGAGACTGTGAGTTCTAATCCTGCCTTAAGATAGGAAAACTAGCTAGGTGGCTTTAGGCCAGTCATCAGGAGGCTGTGAGTTCTAGTCCTGCCTTAAGGAGGAAAGCCAGCTGGGTGGCTTTGGGTCAGTCACACTCAGTGCCATCTACCTCACAGCGGGGTTGTTGCGGGGAAAATAGGAGGAAAGAGTAATAATATCTGTGTTCTCCACCTTGAGTTATTTGTAAAAAATAACAAAAGCTGGATTATAAATAAATAAGAATGTTCTGTGGTCTAGAGGAAAAGCGGAAAACAAAGAGTTTTTTCCTATCTGCAATAATAAGACAAAATCATATATTCTTTTCATCTCTTGATGAGTGTCCTTTCAAAGAAGCATAAGAATACCATGGCCTAAAGCCAGCCAGCTCTTGTTTGAAGGACCTTGTGAGTTAAACATGGGGAGAAGTGTCAATCTTGCTATTCTTCTTTTCACAGCTGCTCATCCAAGATCCACCCAGCATCCATGGGCCCTTAAACCAAAGTTCCTGGCTTGAGAGGACGCCTGAACTAATAAGGAATTAAAACAAAAGCGTTGTCCTAGATGGCAGCATTTCTCTTTTTAAGATAAAGCCGAGTTTGACAAATGTATGTTACACTCCCGGCCACATTAAATGCATATTTTATGTTGTACACATTCCTAAGAACTTTTTTTTTTTACTTAACGCAACATAGATATTTGTAGACAATGGATATTGTAGATTCCCAATGTTAACCTGTTCTCTAAAATCAATGTTGTTCAAAATAAATGACTTATTTCCACAGGACCCATTTCCGATCTCTTTGTGATTCACATACCACTTAAGTAAAGAGGATTGTTTAACTATTTTATCTATTATAACACTTTTTGTTGAATATGCCATAGTTCAGAATAAACCACAATACACACAAAGCCAGCATCGCACATGAATCCATACTTAGCAAGCTACGTGCATAACGTGATGTTCCAAATTTGTTCCTTGATGTCGGTTGCTCCTCAGATCAAGCTGATATTCTTCTGCATCCTTCCTAACTACCCCGATTTAAGTAATCCAACTCATCTCGGTGATTTGCATAGGAGAATAACAAGAAGTGATTTTTACACTTTCCGTTATGCTTAAATAAGATGCCGGAAGATGGAGTGGTTCTGACACAGACCTTCAGGTAATCGTGCGCTTCCCAAAATGGTTCTAAATTCCACGATATCCTTATGGTACAGGTAGTCTTCAACTTACATCATTGAGCCCAGAATTTCTGTTGCTACGTATGAGATATTGGTTAAGTGAGTTTGGCCTCAATTTATGGCCTTTCTTGCTACAGAGAATCACTGCAGTTGTTCAATTAAGTGTTGAGTGGATCTTCGTTTTCAAAGGGTCGCAAAAGGGGATCGTGCGATTCTGGGGCGCTGCAAAAACAGATACACGCCAGTTGCCAATCTGAATTTTGATCGTGTAACCCTGGGGGTGTGCAGTGGTCGTAAGTGTGAAAAATGGTCATAAGTCACTTTGTTCTGTGCCATCGTAACTTTGAACAGTTGCTCAATGAACTGTAAGTCGAGGACTACCTGTACAGATTGGGGCACCAGTTTAGTCATCCAAGTGACTCTTTTTTTTTGCTGTCGTCTTTGAAGTGCTGTTTAATAAACATATTAAAGAACAGCATGTGGCAAAATATTTCTCGGTTGCTTTTCCAACATTAAAAGTAACATCTCCTGTTATAACACGAGCGTGAGGGGTAATCATAAAATGACAAAAGGGCAGCCCCAAAGCTAGAGATAATCTAAAACTTTGTCTGTTCTAAAACCCCAAATCCATTAACATCATAAAAAGAATCCCTTGCATAAAAGCAGATCTAAACATCGCATGAAAGAAGAGCAGACCCACAATTCCTGGACCTATTCTGGAATTTTCTGCCTGTTGCGTAACTTTGAAACAGGAGCCTCAAAACGTCGTGGTTCTCATACCCAGAAGCAACCAGTAGAATAAATTAACTGCCCAACACAATAATACAGCTTGTGTATTTGTATTGTTTTAGTTCCATTGTATACTGCCCAGACTCCCTTGTTTTGTGAGATGAGTGGCAGCTCTATATGTTTGATAAATAAAGAAACGCCACACTGCCTTGAAAATACACTGGCCGTTCTAATGAGTTGGGTTATTCCATTAAATGCAACAGAAGCAATGAATAACAGAATAATACAGTTGGAATGCACCTTGGGGGTCTTCTAGTAGTCCGAGCCCCTGCTCAAGGGGGTGTCCTACCCCTGGTGCAGACTGACTCTGAGGGAGAGGAGGAACGGCCCACAGGGAGTGGAAATGTGGCTGCTGAGGTTGTGGAGGAGGCTGGGGAAAGGCAGAGGCCGGCTGGACAGTCAGAGGAAGACCCAGGCCCATCCCCTATCCATCCTAGGGCATGCAGGGAGGAGAGGATAAGGGAGAGACGTGGTCTACTCAGGAGGAGAGGGCCTTGATCCTCTTCATGGGCTGCAGCTGTGATAACTGTAAGGACCTGCGTACTGGCAAACGCTGGAAACCGTGTAAATATCTCTAGTTAGTAGCTCCTTTCTGGAGTTTGGCGTCCTTCCCAGTGTGTTATCTGTGGACCTCCTCCAGCCCTTATCTTGCCTGGTTTGTGTTGCTTTTTTCCCCTCTTTGTGTAACTGTTTGTGTGGGAGTGTTTTTGTCTTCCGTCAAAGATATTCGGAGCTTGGAAGCAAACTGAAGGAATAAAAGGGGCTTCACCTGTTTTCTGGGATTGTGTTTGTTTTGTATCCCAGCCTGGGTCATCACAGGGGGTATGCCATTTGGTTGTCCAATCTCTTCTTACAACCTCCAGTGTTGGGAGTAACCACAACTTGTGGAAGCAAACCCTTCTAACTGTCAGGAAATTTCTCCTTAGTTCTAAGTTGCTTCTCTCCTTGGTTAGTTCCCACCCATTGCTTCTCGTCCTGCCCTCAGGGGCTTTGGAGAAGAGCTTGACTCCCGCTTCTTTGGGGCAACCCTTCAGATGCCGGAACATTGCTATCATGTCTCCCCTGGTCCTTCTTTTCATTAAGCTAGACGTGCGCCAACCAAAATAATAATCCTTGTCTCTCGAATTTCTGTCAGCTAGGAAGCTTCGTGTCACACCAGAAGAGGGCATCAGGTACCTGGAAAAAGTCACTTTTCCTTGAATTTTTTTTTTTTTCTGAAGAAATAAAAGCGTGTACCAAAAGGCCTAATGCTTTTTTGCCGACAGTCACAGTACAATGATGAGGTGAGCTTGTGTGTTTAAAGCAACAAAGAAGAGGCCTTATTTATTTATTTATGGCTTGCAGCCATCTTAAATGGTATGGCTTTATTTTTATTTCAAAGCGATGCAAAAGAGCAGGCGAAAATACAGGTGAAGTTACAAAAAAGTACCAAAAAAATTAAAATAAAATACATGCAACTGAGAAACTCCACTAATGCGCAGACGTGTGTCAAAATCGTAATCTTTGTGAAAGGGAAACAATCCTTGGAGGAAATATATTTTGAAACTAGCATAGGGCTAGTTTGGTCTAGTGGTTAAGGCACCAGGCTAGAAACCAGGAGATGGTGAGTTATAGTTCTGCCTATGGTGTGAAAGCCGGCTGGATGACTGGGCGAATCACCAAGAGATGGTGAGTTCTAGTCCCGCCTCGGGTACGAAAGCCAGCTGGGTGATTTTGGGCCAGTCACTCTCAGCCTAACTCACTTTTGACCATCAATAGGCCGTCCCACCAGGGCCAAGAAGCCGCTGCTAACAGAATCTGGTTGGATAGCAGTTCTTTCGATCTGGAGGCTCTACATAATCTTCATTGCTTAATTGCCATTGACAGTCATCTCTTTTTTCTCTTAATTCCTTTTTTAAAAAGCCTCACCCCATTTTCTGGTAACAGATCCCACGCATTAATTTTGCATGAAGAGGAACTTCCTTTAGCACTTCCTGTGGAGGAGATTTCTCCCTGTCTCTCTCTCTTCCTCTTCTATTTTGTAACGGTGGAGCGGGAATGGGAGGAACCATTAAGTAAATTATGAATGAGCAAGCATGAGGGATGCGGGAAGGACCTTTCGCAGAATCCCAGAACCCAGGCCTGGTCCCGGATTCCTCTCTTGGCGTCTGCATCGAACAGAACCAGGAAGCAAAGGTTGGCCAGGTTATTGAGACCCTTGTTTGAGTTGGCTGAAGGCTGTACAGGAAGTTCTCGACTTACAATCACTCCTTTAGTGGCCATTGGAAGAGACGAGGGCACTGAAAAAAAGGGACTTCTAGCCTTTTTCACACTTGGCCGTGTTAGCATCCTCCAGGTCACATGATCAAAATTTAGGCCCTTGGCAACTGGCTTGTATTGGTGACGGTTGCACTGTCCCAGGGTCATGCCTTCCGTTGAGGACCCATATACTGCACGAGCAAGGAAGAGGGCTGTGAAAATATCTACAGACCCTCCCCGCATCCTGGACATAAAGTATTTCAACTTCTCAAAACGACACTATACATCAAAATGAGACACGGACAGTTTTCCCTGCATGCCATCACTCTGCTAAACAACTAATTCCCACAACACTGTCAAACCATCTAGAAAGGAAGTATTACCATCATTATTTTCATCTTCCCTATTACCTATCACCTTATCTTTGTTGTGGCCTTTTGCCCACCGGCTCCTCCAAGCAGGCGAATCAGAGGAGGAGGAGGAAGAAGAAGAGGAGGACGTGTGGGAGTCAGGGTCAGCATAAAGGCAACCTGAGAACTCCGAGGGGGAAGAGGGAATGGAACTGGCAGAGAGAGAGAGAGAGGGGCGGAGCCTGGGCCGTCCATAGCTCTCAGATGGAGAGTCAACAGCCCCCAGGTCTGGAGGTGGCTGATGAGGAAGAGGAGGAACAGCTGGGTCCAGTGCCTGAAGCACGGATGCACAGAAGGCAGAGGAGAGGAGAGCAGTGGAAATCTATGGGCCGGTCCTTGGGATGGAAGAGCCACCGCTGCTAGCAAAGCCCCGCCCTCGCTCTAAAAGGCAGTGGGGCCGAGATGAATAGATGTGGTAGACCACTATGCATCTCCCTGTTGGACAGACTTGTTAGCCTGCGGTGACAGAGGGTTTCCGGCACTCCTAATAAATCATTGCTTCAACGACAGAGGGTTTGTCATCTTTGGGGAGTTCCATCACTGGAGGTTTTTAAGATGATATTGGACAGAACGGTATAAGGTCTCTTGCTCAAGTACGGGGTTGGACTAGAAGATCTTCAAGGTCCCTTCCAGCCATTCCAATTCCTATTCCTCTCCACTCCATTGCTATCCTTATCCATGTCCTTGTCATCCTTATTCTGCTCTCTTATAAATTTCCACTTGCTCTGGACCAAACAGATATTCCTGTTACTTGATATGCAGTTCATTGACAAATGTTCTTCATAGATCGGGCAGCTTTTAGTGAAGTTGTTGTTCTATCAGTACCGCAGGAAAATGAATGTAATGAAGTCCCTGACTAGGCAGATATGAATGAATCCCTTTGGTAGCAGCTCCTGCCTGCCGAAACAATGCTCGCCGGATGACCCAAATGAAGGTTGTCGCAGGTATCCTCCGAAGATTCCACTCATGAAAGGCAAAAGTTGCTTTGGATTGGCCAATATTAAATGTTTCTGCTTCGTTATTTCCACTCGGAAAAGCAGGATTCTTGAGGACGCATCAGGAACACTAGGTTGTTAATGAATAGCCCGAGGCTGAGAGAGGCAACTTGGAGTCTTAAGGCTTGCAGGTGACCCTGAGGTCAATTTCATACAGCCCTCAGCTTAATTTCCAAAGCTTTCTGAAAGAAATTAGCCCAGCCCGCCCCAGTAAAAGCTAACTGTCTTTTCCTCAGTCTCTTGCTTTGAGAGAAAGTGGGGGGCGGGGTCAGTGGAAAAAGAGAAAAAGAAGGTTGTAAGGAGAAAAGAAAGGCCAGAAGACAATTAAATTGGTATGGTGGCACAGAGTGCGCCACGGCGGCGCAGTGGTTAGAGTGCAGTACTGCAGGCTACTTCTGCTGACTGCTGGCAGTCTGTCATTTGGCACTTTGAATCTCACCAGGCTCAAGGTTGACTCAGCCTTCCATCCTTCCGAGGTCAGTAAAATGAGGACCCAGATTGTTGGGGGCAAGAGGCTGACTCTGTAAACCGCTTAGAGAGAGCTGAAAGGCACTATGAAGTGGTAGATAAATCTAAGTGCTATTGCTATTCCTTCCTTCCTTCCTTCCTTCCTCCCTCCCTCCCTCCCTCCCTCCTTTCCTTTCCTTTCCTTTCCTTTCCTTTCCTTTCCTTTCCTTTCCTTTCCTTCCTTCCTTCCTTCCTTCCTTCCTTCCTTCCTTCCTTCCTTTCTTTCTTTCTTTCTTGGTGTCACAGTCCTTAGAATGCAATATTGCAGGCTGATTCTGCCCACTTTCTGGGGTTCAATCCTGACCGGCTCAAGATTGGCTCAGCCTTCCACCCTTCCGAGGTTGATAAAATGAGGACCTAGATTGTTGGGGGCAATAGGCCGACTCTGTAAACTGCTTAGAGAGGGTTGGAAAGCACTGTGAAGTGGTATGTAAGTGTAGATGCTGCTGCTAATGCTATTTTACACTAACCTACACTGGGTTTGACCTTAGTGCTCTCTGTAGTTCCACCAACCTATCATGTGATGGCCAACAAATTAGCCATGAGGGTTGGGACCCTTGAAAGAAGAATAAGTCTTGTCTACCACCTGTTGAGAAGATCTCAGGAATCCATGGAGTGCTACCATCCACTGAAGATCTCTATGTTTTGTTAATCGTCAGTCATTTTCATAACGAAACCCTCACCCAATGGCTGTGGTCCCAGTGATAAAATATATATATATATTCAGGGAGAGACACCTACACAGATAAAGATTTGCACAGGATAGGTAGTCCTCAAATTACAACAGTTTGCTTAGTGACTGTTCAAAGTTACAACGGCACTGAAAAAAGGGACACGATCGTTTTACGCTTACAACCACAGCAGCGTTCCCATGGTCCCTTGATCCAAATTCAAGACGTTTGACAACCGGCTCATGTTTACGACAGTGGCCGTGTCCCGGAGTCACATGATTTTCCCTTTTGTGACCTTCTAACAAGCAATGTCAACGGGGGAAGCAAGCTTCCCTTAACAACCGGGTCACTAACCGAACAGCTGCTGCGATTCCCTTAATACAGAGGTCTCCAAACTTGGCAACTTTAAGACTTTAAGCATAGCTGGCTGGAGAATTCTGGGAGTTGAAGTCCACAGGTCTTAAAATTGCCAAGTTTGGGGACCCTTGCCTTAACACCTTCTGGCAAGTAAGATTGTAAAATGGGGCAAAAGTCACTGAGCAGCTGTCTTGCTTAGCCACGTGGGGCTCCGTATTGTGTGTGTGGGTCGAGGACTAGATGTACGGTTGCATTTGCGGATAGGGACATTAAATTGGTGAGCCAATTCATTTTCCTGTCCTGCCTCCTCTTCTCCGAGCATATCTAAATAAAATAAAGGAGAAGGGGAAAAACGGGACAGAGGGGAAAAAGGAAAAATCAGTTCTGAATTTGGAAGAGAGTGACCTTTGCCGGCAGGTTAGTTTTGCAGCTGTTGTAACCAGAGCTTTCTCCGGAGAAGGTTGGCTATGAGTGACATCTTCTACCAAGCTGACCTGCAGAAATGGAAACCCCTTTCCATTAGCCCTCCTTCCTTTCAGCTCTCACAGCTGCCCGCAACTTCTCCCAAATTCAGGAGGGATCGTTTTTCCCTGAATGCCACTGCTCTCTGGAGCAATAAGTCCTGCCCTGCCAAACTAATTACTTCAGTTTGGTTTGTTCGGATTTTAAGTTACAGTTTGTGTGTCCCTTGTTTTGGACTGAATTTGCTACAGTCAAAGGCTGTTCCCGGGAGAGTTTTTCTCCAAATACAAAGGGTCATTATCACTCTAATGAATGAATAGTTTAATGAACTAAATGGGTGGTTCTACTTGGCTTTGGGAGAGCAATTTTTGGAGGAATTATTTGCTAGAGATGGAGTGGTTAGCACACCAATACAGTGACCTATAAGCTTTCTCAATCATGACAATTTCAAGATGGGTGGACTTCAACTCCCAGAATTCCCCAGTCATCGTGAAGTTGCCATAGTGGACCAACTCTGAGCTAACCAGTCCTATGTCTCAATTCGATTTAGTGACGATTTAGGGCCATGATGCTTAATTTTGGTCCAGCAAAATCCAAAACGCCTCTTACATGGTTTTCTTTCTGAAAACAATTCATGTGTGTGATGAAGAAAAATCATTGGACAAAGGGAAAACAAAACACGTGTCACAACACAAACTCCATGCTTTACATACTGGCCTGATACCGAAACCTAAGTATGAAAAATCAAGGTTTGTATTTTACAACCTGGTGTGTATTTGGCGCTTTTCTTCATTATTGCCATTGGTAATAGATGCCTTATGATACGTCTAGGAGTGACTAGGAGTCAAGCTTTGAGGAATTGCTTAGAACAGATGACAGTCCATTCTCTACCTTTCTGCAGAAGCTGTTTCGAGGAATTGTCTTCCTCTGAAGTGCAAAAGCGCAGATGCTAAGTTAACAGACCAAAATAGCCCTATTACACTCCAGCCCAATATTTTGTATTAACTAGGCAACCTGAGTTGCGGCCTCTTTAAGAACTGGATTTATGCAGCACCATTAAATGCTCCTAGGAAATAATCTGAAAATACTTGGCATTTTAATCCTTCTGGAAATTAAACATATTAAACTCTAACATTATCTTGCTTTCCACTAGCCAAATGGACTGGGAATTTTAAGGTCATCCCCTGAACTTATGGTCTCTGAGCATAACTGTTCAATAAATGGTTATAGCTTAGCTGCACAAGCTAATTTTGCCTAATTGATTTTCTCGTTCCACTGAGTTTGTGCCTCGAAGTAACAAAACAACAACAAAAAAAGCACCACTTATTAAATGCATTTTTCAAAAACAAAACACCCTCAAACAAAAGCTTTCCAAAAATCCTTCGGAAGGGTGCCAAAGATTGAACACCGTGCAAAGCACGGAAGAGGTACTTCTTGCAAAGTTTCTTTTGCTAAGGTGAAATCTAACCCTCCCATCGGGAAATTATAGAAGGATTATAGAAGGAACAGATCAGACATCCAGCCCTTGCTTCTCCATGGGGACCGAAGTAGAGCAAATGGCCAGTTTTAAGTTTCTGGGTGTTACCCTGAAAGAGGACCTGACCTGGGGGGCTCACCTTGCAGCCCTGGTCCAAAGGGCCCAGCAGGGATTATACTACCTGAGACTTCTCAGGAAACAACCACTGAATGGAAAACAACTGGTGACCTTCTACCGCTGCATCTCTGTATGGTTTGCACAGTGGCAGATAGGTCATTGGCCAGAGGACCATTGGTCGCCCTCTCCCCTCTTTGGAACAGCTTTATAGCTCCTGCTACCTTAGGAAAGTTCAAAAAAAAAAAAATCTCAAAAGATCCATCTCATCCTGGGCACCCTTTTATTTATTTTTTTTAACTATTACCATCTGGCAGACGGTACAGAATATTAAAAACAAGCACAAATAGGCTGAGAAACAACTTCTATCCCAGGGCAGCAGCTCTTTTGAATTCTACTGTATAGTGCAGTGTTGGTGTGGTGTCAGGGTTTTCAATTCAATGTGTGGAGTGTGACGGATGTGTGTTTGTGTTTTATTTTATTTTGTAATGTATAATGTACACCAAAGATGGTGTTTGATTTCAATGTACAAGGTGCGATGACAATAAACTAAATAAAAACAAACAGAAGAACAGAAGATCGTTGGAGCAAACCGGTTCTCTCTGAGGTGATCTTCGGAGCTACCGGTTCGGCAGACCCAGGTTGAACCAGTAGAATCCCACCTCTGGGCCTGATTGGATTTCAAGGGGGAAAAAAAAACACAAGGTTCTTTTTTAAAAAGTTACTGGAGCAAACCAGGGGCGCGCTTCAAAAATTTTAAGGAGCGGGTTCTCTGCCCGGTTGCTGGGTGGGTGTGGCCATGATGGGCGTGGCCTAGTTGGCCTCCTGCACCATGGTGGGGGGGGGCGCTTTTGCCCTCCCCAAGCTCCCGAGGCTTTCCTCGAGCCTCCAGGAGGGCGAAAAGGGGCTCCCTGGGCTCCGGAGGCTCTCTGGAAGCTGGAAACAGGCCCGTTTCTGGCCTTCCCAAACTTCCGGGAGGCCCACTTTTCACCTTCCCAGAGCCACCACGCACACCTTGCACTTACCTGCATCCAAAACGGGCCACGTGGGGACTTCTGGGAGGGGCAAGGTGGGGTGGGCAGGTCCACCTAGGAGTGGGATTTGCACAGAATCTTAGTTCGGGGTTCTCCCAAACCCCTGAGAACCCCCAGCAGCCCCTCCCCTGGAGCAAACAAAACCAAATCCCTCCTCTAATTCCCCCAGGATATTTGTGATTATTTCTCAAATAAAACAGAAGAGATTGGTATCAGATTAATTTTTTTTTGAGACAAAGTTTTTAAAGTTTTGATGCTGTTCATCCTGTGGGAACGTTTTTTGTTTTTTTTTTTGGCTTGGGGTTTTGGTTTGTCTGTCTGTGTTTCCTTTTTAAAAGGGAATCCTGGCAGAAGCTCTGACAAATAATGATTTTGAATTGCACAGCTGTCGTATAATGCTTAACTAATCATGAATTACTGTCAAATCTCCCAGGGTGTTCACTTAAATTTTTCACTCAAATATCCAAAAGGGGACGATAGTGAATTTAGAAAGAAAGCCAGTTTGGTCCAGTGGCCAAAAGCACCAGGCTACAAACAAGGAGACTGTGAGTTCAAGTTTTGCCCTAGCCATAAAAACTGGCTGGGTGATGCTGGGCCAATCACTGGGGTGGGGGGGCTGTGAATTCTAGTCCTGCCTTAGGCATGAAAGCTGACTGGGTGACTTGAGGCCAATCACACACTCTCTCTCTCTCTCTCTCTCTCTCTCTCTCTCTCTCTCTCTCTCTCAACCCAACCCACCTCACTGGGTTGTTGTGGAGGACAGAGTATTGGTTACCTTCTCTCCCTGGAGTTCTTTATAAAATAATAAAAGAGGGATATAAATAAATAATATTCAGGAAGGCTGAACTAGAATGGCATCCTATTTAAACCGGTAGGTTATATCAAAACAACCTTGGAACTTCGTCCACTTTCCTGAATGTTTGGGACACGTCAATGCTGGGTAAATACAGTACATCAGCCTAGGCAGAAACAAAATCTTCCTTTTTTTTGCAAAAGCTTCCATCGCTGATACTCAAAGGTTGCTTTCTGGGCAGCTAACGAAGGCTAAGCCAAGCAGTTATTCTGTGCAAATGTTCCAGGGGCAAAAGAGAGAGAGAGAAAAAAACATATTTCTTTCTGCTGGTTCTTCTGTAGGAGCCCCTTTGATGTCCTCCAATACATCACTGTATAATGTTTTCCCTCCTCTAATAGGAGCAGTGGGATTACATGGTGGAGATTTACAATATTTGCTCGGTTGTGCCCCTCCAGGACAGAAGAGAAAGAAAGGGTAGTGATAAGTGTGAGAGAGAGGGGTGTGTGTGCTGTGTGTGTGAGAGAGAGAGAAAGGGGGGTGCTCTGTGTGTGTGTGTGTGTGTGTGTGTGAGAGAGAGAGAGAGAGAGAGAGAGAGAGAGAGAGAGAGAGAGAGAGATGTATTATGCCTCACCTCCTCACACCCACTCTCTACTCCCCAGAATCCACCGGATAGCCCTTCCTCCTCAGTCACAGCTTCAGGGTGAAATATGGTTTCTGAGTAAGTTTAAATTAGGTAGACCGAAACCTCCTGCGTGAGGGATCCCTAAAGCTTTGCCTGCCTCCCCAAAGGATCTCCCGCAAAGCTCGAAGATCGATTGTTTGATCTCTCTGAGATATTCGCTGGAGAGCTAGCTTGGTAATGGAATCGGAAGGGTGCGGCCATCCATCCCAAGCGCAAGCAACCGTCAAGGTGGCTGAATTGTGGCTGCAAGGTGGTGCCACTCGTTCCAACGCAAACACAGTGACTCACACCCCTCTCCCCACGTTGTGACTAATTAGATTTCTCTCCCTCCCAAACAGCCTTTCCACGACGAGGCCGTCACAACGTGAATATTAAAGACAGCAGATCTTGGGCAAAAGTTAGCAGTCACACAACGTAATTCCTAACACACGAAGAGAGTTAATCAAAAAGACGAGAGGGGCAGAACACGGAGAGGGATAAAAATACTCATTATGTTATTTCTGATGGAATTTAATTAGAAAGGAGGCATTGATACTGCATGCATTTCTGTGAGTCAGGTTTTTCTGTTTTCTTTTTAACCGTGCTTTTCCAGTAACTTTGTTATATACGCCACACATTTTGGAAACCCATCTGAATTCTTTGTTGTTGTTTTTTTCCTCCTTGTTTATTTCAAAAAAGAGAAAGCAGGCTTATTGAGCAAAGTAACACAATCTCAGAGCAATAACAAGCTTGTAGCACCCATCCCAGCAGATGGATTTTTCCCCCCTCCAGTTTCTCATTGTAGCCAACAACCTGAGTGGGTTTTGTTAGCTTAACTGCATTCACCTAGTTTGTTTAGCTAAGTATGTTTTATGGAATAAACCACTGTTTGATCTACATCTACATCAAGGCACCCAAGAGGGGGTTGGAGTTAGTTCGTTTGTGGCTACGTAGGGATTCTAATCTGAGTCTCCTTTTCACTCCACCTTCGGGTTCTGCTATTCCTTCTCTTATAGCTACTGTCATGCCCCCATCGGAGTCTGAATCCGAGAAGGAAGATGAACAGCTGACAAGGAGCGGGAGAGTGACTCCGTTGGCTGTGGAGGAAACAGGGGAAGGGCAAAGTCCAGATGGGCAGAGCAAGGGAGAGGTAGAGCAAGGGAGATGGAGTTTAGGGGAAGACCCAGGCCCACCTCCTATTCATCCTAGGGCATGCAGGGAGGAACGAAGAAGAGAGCAACATGGGTTGCGTGGCTTACGGGGGAGGAGAGGGCCCTGATTCCCTTTACAAGGCTCACCTGGGGATGGAGTTTAAAGGAGATGCAGATGAGAGGGGCGGTTGTTGGGAACAAATACTGAGTTCACCTAGTTCACCTAGTTATCTGAGTTCCTGGCATCCTCCCAAATGGATTGATTTATTGCCGTGTTACTTCACCTCTGGAACTCCTTATCTTGCCTTGCTGGATTTATTACCTTATCTTGCCTTGTTGGCTTTATAGTTTAAAGTTTTCAGTTTACAATGTTTGAACTGGAATATCTGCAGCCAAAGGCTGTTACAGGTTCAGGGGAGAGTTTTTCTCCAGACCAGAAGGTAACCGGGACACTGGGGGCAAAATTGGGGCTAATAAAGGGACCCAGACTTATTCCCTGACTGTGTTGCCTTTGTACCATGCCCCGCATTCTCACAGCTACTTTCTTCTGCAAATCTGGACAGAGATATCAAAAGGGACAGCTCAGAGAACTTGGTGTTCTTCAGAGTTTCTTCTACAAAGTCTGAAATGAATTGAAAGGGATGACCAGGATCTCTTTCTCTTCCTCCCCCTCCCCTCTCTCTCTCCATTGAAGGAACTTCTGTGGCCTTTAAAGTAACTACAGTGCCCTTCCATCCAATGCTTCGTTCCTGGTTCCCAGCCTCCTGCAGACACTTGGGCTCCAATTATTCTTGTATCTTGCTCTCAGACAAATTAAAATTTCATAACCTTTCTGTCAGCCTTGGTGGGCAAAGTGCCGGACTAGACTAGGTCAGGTAACATTTTCTAGCTACAGCACTTCTGTGGGAAGTTTTAAAACCCAGGAGAAAATTGTATCTCTGGGGTAGCCACGAGGGAAAAAAACTCTGGCCAACACCAACACCTACCTAAAGCATCTTCTCTGGAAAGAAAAAGGTTGGAGGGGAAGAAATTTAGCCTTTGAAATCTGGGGCACAAGAAAGGCTAAAGAGATTTTCTAATTTTCTTCCCAGTTTCCTTAAAACTAGGATAAATTATACTCTGAACGTGAGTGTGCGTGTGTTTGTGCTTGTCTCTGTGTAGAATACTTATAAAACTTTCTTTTTTGCCCCATGCAATTTATTTGGCTGAAGTTATGTTTTGTGCAGAGAGAGAGAGAGAGAGGGAAGGAGGGGGGGAGGGAAGGAGAGAGAGAGAGAGAGATGGGATCATATTGAAATAGTTTTTGGCAGGTGGGGGGAATTCTACAGGTTCGAACCGGTTCTATTGAGCTGATTGTTATGATTCTGCACAGTTCAGAGAACTGGCAAATCATGCCCCTGGCTGGCCCCTTCTCTCCCCTCTCCACCCACCCCTCCCCTCCCTGCCCAGTCAGTCCTTATTGAGCATGTGCAACATTGAGCACATGCCCAACATCACTGACTGCGTTCTTCCCTGCCCAGTCACTCCTTAAGGTATTTCTTTCCCTCCCTCCTGACGATCAGCTGTTCTGATGATCAGCTGTGCCCGGATTCCTCTCCTATACTTACCGCTTCACCCAGGAGGCTTCCCTGAGGCCCAGAAGACCCAAAAAATGGGGGGGGGGACTAGGGGAGACATGATAGCAGCCTTCCAATATCTCAGGGGCTGCCCCAAAGAAGAGGGAGTCAAGCTATTATACTCCAAAGCAACTGAGGGCAGGACAAGAAGCAATGCGGGGAAACTCATCAAGGAGAGAAGCAACTTAGAACTAAGGAGAAATTTCCTGACCATTAGAACAATTAATCAGTGGAACAATTTACCTCCAGAAGTTGTTGTGGCTGCTCCAACACTGGAAGTTTTTAAGAAGAGATTGGATAACCATTTGTCTGAAGTGGTGTAGGGTTTCCTGCCTAAGCAGGGGGTTGGACTAGAAGACCTCCAAGGTCCCTTCCAACTCTGTTATTCTAGTCTAAGTGAGACGTTGTTGTCCTCACTCTGCAACTTTGCAAAAACTTTTGGCACTCGTTCGCCTCCCAGATGGCGATGATGTTGATCATCAGCAAAGATGATCTTTTTTCTAATAATAATAATAATAATAAAAACCCTTTCTAAATCTGAAACCCGCCTTTGAATCTTCGTCTGGATGCAGCAATAAAACATAAATTAGACAAGAAGCCGCAGGGATGAGTGCAGGGTCCCATTGATTTTTTTCTTCCTCCCCCTTCTTCCTCCCCTCCCCCCCCAGGGGATTGACCCATTCCTGGGTCATAAAAGACACACATAAAAAGCACTATAAAGCCAGCCTTGTCCTAAGGACCGGAAGACAGACTATTATCATAATTGCACCGTGGCTACAGCCTGCTTTGATCCATTTGGTGAAGTCAGCTACTTCTGCTAGAAGAGTAATCACATATTTGGATGATGGCATCTTGCATGAGCAGCATTTCCGGAGCTTGATTGGCAGTTTCGAAGGCGCTCTGCCTGATAAGAGGCAAATCTACTGCATGGACAGTACAAAATTTAGGAGTTTGGATGGTACAAATCTGGAGGAAATAGCACGGGTAGCCCCTGACTTACCAACTCCAATGGAGCCAAACATTTGTTTTGTTAAATTGTTTGATTAGTATCCTATTATTATTTATGTTGATTGCTTGTTTAGCATCCATGACTATCACGGAGTGTTGTACCAGATGTTTTACAATAAATTTATTTTTACACTTGATCTATTACTGTTGTTGTATGTACACTGAGAGCTTATGCACTGGAGACAAATTTCTTGTGTGAGAATAGAATGGAGTGGAATGGATTGGAGTGGAATAAAATAGAGTAGAGTAGAATACAGTAGAGTAGAGTAGAGTAGAGCAGAGTAGAGTAGAGTAGAGTAGAGTAGAATACAGTAGAGTAGAAGAATTTCAATTTCAAACCTTTATTGTCAGACTACAACATGTGTACAATGAGATTGGCTGAGCCTCCCTTGGTGCACACCCGCCCCAACACAATACAACTCACAGTGAAGACAAAAAACCCCTAACCCAGTGAATCCTACTAACAACACACAATCCTACTGCACCATGTGAACTTATTGCACAGAACAAGAACAGAGCAGAACAGAATAAAATATAGAATAGAATAAGATTAGAATAGAACAGAACAGAACAGAACAGAACAGAATAAGATATCGAATAGAACAAGATATAGAATAAAATATAGAATAGAATAAGATTAAAATAGAACAGAACAGAATAGAATAGAACAGACAAACAGAACAGAATAAAATATAGAATAGAATAAGATATAGAATAAAATAAGATTAGAATAGAATAGTTCTTTAATGGCCAAATGTGACTGACAAAGGAATTTGTCTTTGGTGCACACTTGGCCAATAAAGAATTCTAATATTCTAATATTATGTTAAGTGAGACATTTCTTGAGTGAATTTCGACCTATTTCAACGACTTTTCTTGCCACGCTCATTAAGCAAATTGTTAAGTTAGGAACACGGCTGCTAAGTGAATCTGATTTTTCCCGTACCTGTCGTAAACATGAACCAGTGGCCAAGCATCCAAGTTTTGATTCCATCATGGGAATGTTGCAAACGTCATAAGTGTGAAAAATGGCCATAAGTCCCTTCCCCCCACCCCCCCGGGCTGTTGTAACTTCAAATGGTCCACTAAACGAACTGTCGTAAGACAAGGACTACCTGTGTAGTGCAGCTATACTATTTGCTCATTCATATTCGCCCCCCCCCCCCCCCCCCCCCCCCCCCCCCCCCCCCCAAGTCTGGGTGATGGCTAGAATATCAGCAGGTAAATCTTTTGGGAGATGGTAAATTTCCCTTTTGCTCAGGCTGGGCTTGTCTGTGAGTTTTTATTTTCTTGGATGAAAGGAGTTAGGTGGGTGGAAACTGTGTTTTTCTTTGCATGCTGCATTTTTCAACATACCGTATGGAAAACTA
>NW_020769373.1:2273628-2287652 GCF_900518735.1 Pseudonaja textilis | reverse complement strand
CCCCCCCCCCCCCCGCCCCCCAAAACCAGGGACTGACAAGGGAGGAATAACAAGGCAGAAGTTAGCTAAGCCAGATCCAAGCAGGTTTGGGAGCCTGATAAATTTGTCACTTGCCTGGGGCTTTAGTGACTTATCACATCATCTTATTTCACACCAGACCTGAAGGTTGATGCCAAGTGACACCTGTGCCTTCTTCTCCCTTCCCCCACCACCCCAAAGTCTGGGTGATGGCTAGAATACCAGCAGGTAAATCTTTTGGGAGATGGTAAATTTCCCTTTTGCTCAGGCTGGGCTTGTCTGTGAGTTTTTATTTTCTTGGATGAAAGGAGTTAGGTGGGTGGAAACTGTGTTTTTCTTTGCATGCTGCATTTTTCAACATACCGTATGGAAAACTACCAGTGTTGGGGGAGAAGGGGGGTCATATCCCCCCCCCCCTTATCCAGAGGTGGCATTCAGCAGATTCTGACCAGTTCTGGAGCACCGGTAGCAGAAATTTTGAGTAGTTTGGAGAACCGGCCAATCCCACCTCTGACTGGCCCCGCCAACCCCATCTCTTCTCTGCCTCCCATTGAGTCCTAGTTGATCGGCTGGGTCTTCTTTGGTTGCCCTGCCCAGGAGAACGGAGCTGGAAAGCAGGTTAGTGGGGTGGGGAGGGAATGGGGATTTTCCAGTATCCTTCCCCTACCACGCCCACCAAGCCACATCCACCAAGCCACGCCCACAGAACCGGTAGTAAAAGAATTTGAATCCCACCGCTGAACATACCCTATGGAAAACTAGTTGGGGGAGAAGGGGGGTTGTATTCCCCCCTCCAATCCCTTCTAGGTGCTATTTTACTCTTTTGGTAATGCAGCCAAGCTGGCCTGTAGAGAGTTACCCTTCTGTTTTGCTTGGGGGGCTCTTCAGCAAGGAAGGGATGTGGATTGCCGATCCTGTATTTCTCCTCCTTTTCCTTCTTCCAGCCGACGTCGCCCAATGCTCTGATTTGGGAGTTGAAGTCTGACGCGCATGTTTTATCCATAGGGTGCAGCATTCTTATTCGAAGAAAGTTTTCTCTCCAGCCAGAAGATCTTTGAAAAAGACTTGAAGCAAGAGAGACTCACCTTGGGTGTCTCCAAATGGAATTTTAATGGCTATCCTAAAGCAAGAAGGCAAAGCCACGGAGATTTGCAAACATCTCTCTGCCAGCCTGGGGATAAAGGACTCCGAAAAGCTGCCTGCAGGGAGGAACAGATATAGAGGCTTCCAAAAGGAGAGCATTTCCACAGGTGGAGCTTTCCTTGCCCCGAGATAAGTCACACCTGTCCAACAGGCAGCCTCTTCTACAAAAGGAAGGTAGGTAAGCGGGGTTCTGTTGCTCCCATTCTCCTTATCAACTCCAGACTGGAAACAAAACAGTTCTTTCCAAGGAAGCACATTAAGGTGCCAAGTTGATGTCATGTAATCCGAGGTTCACCGAAATGCGCCAGGCAGAATGCCGAGGTGAGCACCGCAAGCAAACCTTATTTAACATCAATTAATTTAACTAACGGGGAGCACAATGGCTCAGCCGTTAAAAGACACTGAGCTGGTTTGAGACCCGAGCGCCACGCAACAGGGTGAGCTCCTGTTCCTTGCTCCAGCTCCTGCCCACCTTGCAGTTTGAAAGCATGCACATGCGAGTAGATAAATAGGTACCACTTTAGCGGGAAGGCAGCAGAGTTCCGTGCGGCTCTGTGTGTAGCCACGTGACCACAGAAGTGTCTTTGGACAATGCTGGCTCGGCTAAGAAATGGAGCACCATGCCGTAGAATCGGACACTATTGGACAGAGAAACCTTTTACCTTTAATTTAGCTAATTAATTTGGGTGCACGTTCAGTTAGCAATCAGATTAAGTATCTTGTGTAAACATAGCATTAGGTGGCTAGGAATTGCTTGAGATAGAAAGCTAATGCTTCTTCTGCATAGGTAAAGAAGAAATGCTAGCTTCATTCATGTATTATTGAGCCCAGGTGTGACTTATCTAGTTTTTGACTTATAAAAGGAGGGATTTAAATACATAAGGAGTGGCATTAATTGATAGAGAAGAATATCTGCAGCTCAGGGTTGAAATGTGGGGTCTTTGGTGCTCTCTGAGCTTGGTGGTTTTACTTGCAGACATTTCATTACCCAACTACAGAATCTTCAGTGCTGTACAGATCTCATTGACTGTATAGAACAAACTAAATTCATGCTAATTTAGCTGTTCTTTTTTCCATTTTTCACTTGCCCCTCAAAAGCCAGGCACAGCTTTTGGCTTGAGAAAAATTATGCACTGTTTACTTCATGTCACCTACAAATGACATATAAGCTCGGTTTTCATAGTCTATAAATCACGATTTACGACTTAGTGTTATGTGTGAACAATGCCACTCTGGCTTGTTCTACAAACTGTGATTAAAGCAAGCACCGGCTTGGTGTGATTTATGATGCCAGCCATCAGGTGGTACTAGGACTTTTTCCTTTCAGTCTCTAGCACACTGAACAACTGAGCATTTCAGGTGCGTGTGTTTGGCGGGAATATATTTTATGGGGCATATTCACTGGAAGATTGCTTAAGACTCATTCATCATATCTGGTCATTTTCTTCCATCCTCAAGAACTTTGAGGAGTCCCCAGTTGCTGGGTTTGCAATCCAGAGCTTGGACCATTACCGTTGGTGATAAATATGCGCACGAACAAATACATCATCCAGAAGGTGGAACGTAGCCTTTAGCCATGCGGAATAATAGAGGCGGCCGCGACAGTGGGGAGTTGACTTTTGAGAATTTGGCTGTGTCTCATTTGGAGACAAAAAGGGCATTTCTTTCGGTGGAGGCCATACAAAAACCCACCACAGGTGGCCCAAATAGAGTTTTAAACCGTTACGCAGGTAGCCCTCAACTTTCAAAGTTACGATGGCACTGGGGGAAAAAAACGGACATGACGGTTTTTTCACATGTTAGACCAGGGGTCACCAACCTTTTGGACCTCAGGGACCACCAAACTCATAATTTTAAATCCCGTGGACCACTAATATGAATTTTGAGTGACGGTGGCTCGCTGACATTGGTGCGAAAGTCGGTCCCATATTCCAGAGCTGGAGTAGTCACAGGACTGGCCCTTTGGTCATCCCGGAATAGCTCCCACAGTCCATGGCAGGCCGGCACACCCGAGTGGAGGAGCAGCTGCTCCGGGATAACCAAAGGGCCAGTCCTGTGACTACTGCAGCTCTGGAATATGGGATCGACTTTCCCACCAATGTCAAGCAAACTACCCCGGGGAGGATTCCCCTCCTCTGCCGTTGGTCTTGCCTTCCAGCTCCAGCTTGCATGGCTCTACTCAAGGTAAGGTTTGTGCTCGGCCGAAGGGTGGGGGCCAGCGGGTGGGTGGGCCATGTGGGCGGCGTAGCCTTGTGTTCCTGTGCAGCCTGGATTAATTGCTTTGGGGGGGGGGGGACATTTCTCTGCGGACTACCAGAATTTTCTCACAGACCGCTAGTGGTCCCCGGCCCACCAGTTGGCGACCTCTGCCTCAGACCGTTGCAGCATCCTTGTGGTTACATGATCCAAATTCAGACGCTTGGCAACTGGCGTGTATATATGACGGTTGCAATGTCCCAGGGGTGTGTGTGTGTGTGTGTGTGTGTGTGTGTGTGTGTGTGCCATGTGATCATCTTTTGCGACCTTCTGACGAGCCAAGTCGCCGTGGAAGCCAGGTTCACTGAACAACCGTGTGACTAACTTAACTTTCTTATTCCCACCCCTCCTCATCTTTCTGGTGTGTTCCTCCTTTTCTGTTCCCCTTGGATGGTCCAGCTCTTCTCTTTTTATCTCTCTCGTCCAGGCTTTCTCCCCTTCCTGCCTCTGCTGTTGCTCTCCACCTGAGCAGAAGAGCCAGCTGTTTGATCTCTCTCTCTCTCTGTGTCTTTCTCTCTCTGTCTCTGTCTCTGTCTCTCTCTCTTGTTCTACCTCTCCAGGATCCGTGCTATTCCGAAGCGCCAGGCTTGTAAGGAGAAATGCACACGATTAAAAGTTGATTCCCTTCTCTCTTTCTGCCTCTCCGACAGATGCAGAAATCAAGCAATTACAGCCTTTATTTATTTATGCATTTATTTATTTTTGCCCCCCCTCTCTCATTCTTTATTTCTTTCTCTCTCTCTCTCTCTCTTGTCTCTTTCTTCTCTCATTCTCTCTCTCTCTCTCTCATTCTTTCTCTCTCATTCTTTCTCTTTCATTCTCTCTTTCATTTTCTTTCTTGTCTCTCTCTCAGTCTTTCTGTCTCTCTCTTGTCTCTTTCCTCTCTCATTCTCTCTCTCTCTTCCCTCTCTCTCATTCTCTCTCTCTCTTCCCTCTCTCATTCTCTCTCTCTCCTTTCTCTCATTCTTTTTTCTCTTTCATTCTCTCTCATTCTTTCGCTCTCTCTCATCTTTCTCTCATTCTTTCACGCTCTCTTTCATTCTTTCTCTCTTTCTTCTCTCTCTCTCTCCTCCTGACCCCATGAAACACAGTAGCCTACAGTTCTGACGGAGGCTTGCAAAGACTTCATAATAAATAATATATGTTGCGGTGTTCTCCAGAACAGCCTTGTAAAGGACTCCAAAGATAACCAAGCTGTGAGGCATTTGCACAGCCTATCTTCCCTAGGTGTGTGTGTGTGTGTGTGTGTGTGTGTGTGTGTGTTTAACCAGTCTTGTGTTCTCCAAAGATGTTCCATCTGGAATCGTTGGAAGAAAATACCTTTGTGTGGGATCATGAGAGGAGATGCAGGCCATTAAAAAAAACCCCAAAATAAAACAAAGCTCTGCATGAATTGTGCTACTTCTTTTGGCTGGATGAATGAGCCTACCAAATCTGGGCTGAAAACATCTGGAATCAGTTTTAATCTTCTATCCCTACTGCCATCTCATGGCCACTTGGATTCCTGCAGACAACCTCCAACATTCCCAGAAGAAATGCTTTTTAAGAGTCGGTGCTTCCAGATACCAGATCGAATGAACCTACTCTCTTGAAACAGATGTTCTGTTGAATCCAACCTCAAACATCTGATTTTTCATGTTCAAAAGCAACCCCCAAATGGTCCACCAGCTGACACACAAATGAGTAAAAACCACTTGAGGGTTAAGTATTGGGCAACTTGGCCCTGTTGGATGTCCAAAAGAACTTGCATTTCCACATTTATGATACTTCAGTTGGTGCTCTCTGAGCTTGCAGACCTTTTTTGCAGACCTTTCATGACCCAAACTAGGTAACATCATCAGTGCTGGAGGGAGGAGCAGGAGGAGGAGGAGGAGGGATCCTTGCTCTCTGAGGAAGAAAGGAAAAAGAAGAAAAGGAAGGAAGGAAGGAAGGAAGGAAGGAAGGAAGGAAGGAAGGAAGGAAGGAAGGAAGGAAGGAAGGAAAGAAAGAAAGAAAGAAAGAAAGAAAGAAAGAAAGAAAGAGAGAGAAAGAAAGAAAGAAGGAGATTATAATGAGAGTGAGGGAGAGTCAGAGGGAAATCCTACCTTTGCACTTGGCCACCACGGGTGCCCCGACACGAGTGACTTCGAGCTGGCCACCACCACCCCGCTCCCCTGAGATCAAACACAACCTGGATGTGACCCTCAATGAAATCGAGTTTGACACCCCTGAACTAAGCCACCATTTGGGGTTTGCACAGAAAATCATAAACCGGCCCCAGCGACTGGGTTTTTGCAATGCCGTGGCCGCAAACGAGCTAATCACAGTTTAGTTTAGCATCCACCTGGGTGAAACTCATCTCTTTTCGAGCCTTCCACTTGGAACGGAAGGTAGGAAGGAACCGAACCATCCATCCACCCTGCCTTCAAAGGGAGGCCCTTCTCCTCCGCTCTGCTTGCTCTGCTGAAGTTATTGCCAGTTAGAACTGGGGGTGCACATCATCAAGAATATCTTAATCTTGCAAAAATGGAGGTTTTTTCTTTTTTGAAAAAAATTAACCAACTTCCAAAATACCTGTTTTACAATTGCCTTGTGCCTCATTGCATTCCTAAGGGGTGTATTAATCGGTGGCAGCTCACAGCAGGCCTTGTCTTATTGCTTAATTACGAAAGGGAAGGAGGCTGGGAGTGGAAATTGTTAATTTTGCAGCACACTCTTCGATTCAGGGTTCGGTTTACCCTTCCACAGCTCTCAAGGCTTCTCTCCAGCTTGCCCTTCCTTTCCTCGCTTTAGGTTCCAGACTACCGGCCCACCTAAGGACGAAAGTGTAATTTCTATCATCCCAGTTTATGCAACAAGCCGCCACGGGCTGCCTTCACACAGTACACGAAGGCCATTAACTCTGGCTTACAGTTTGAAGGCAGGGCCTTCTAACCCTGGCAAGTTTAAGACTGGTGGACTTCAACTCCCAAAATTCCTCAGTCAGCTGCCAGCCGGGGAATTCTGGGAGTTGAAGTCCACAAGTCTTCAAGCTTACTTCACGTGTACTTACTTCAACTGTAAGCCAGAGTTAATGGTTTTCGTATGTTGTGTGAGCTGGATTCATGCAATACAATAAGCCAGAATCAAGCCACCCTGAATATGACTTAGTGTTCTGACCAAGGCTTATGGAGACACTAACAAACACACGTTAATCCCCAAACCCTTTTTTCTTCATTTCAACGGCTGGGAATTTTAGTCATTCACAGCCTGTAATGAGTCTGAAACAGTTTGTAAATAGCCCCACGGAAGTCTGCCAAAGTCCTTCAGGATAAGTCTGATAAGCACACACCTTTATCTTCCTTGAAATGCTGCCAACAACTAAATTTCCCATTAGTTATACAAGGCCAAACGGAGCACAAATGCAAAACAGAACTTCAGGTTTCAAACTGACCAGTACAAAGAAAGTTGCTTCCTGCAAAGGCTCCTGTCCCTTTGCTCCTCCTTTATTTCTTATGGGAGGGGCCAATCACCTCCAAGCCTTACTCCTGAGTCGCTCCTTTTGACTTAACTGTTCTTGCCTTCTGGCAGCTCTGCACAAGGGCAGACTGGGAACAGGCTCCCCTTGTTCCTCTGCCTCGCTGCTGCCAGACTCCGGATGCTCCGGAGTCAGCACCCCACTTCCAGATGGTCCTGGCCACATCCCTGCATCGGACGCAGGACCCTCATCGGACGAGGCCTCCCCAGACTCCCGGACTGGCCCATGTTCCTCCCCACTGTCCGACTCTGCTGCCATCTCCGCAGGCTGCCGACGGATCACAATCCTTAGCATGGAGTATGCGCTAGGCTGCCATTTCAACCCCATTAAGATTCTTCCACAGAAGTGCAAACTTGGTTTCCAGATACTTTAGAATTGTTGCTCTTAGGATTCTTACACCAAGGGGGAATTTCGCGCCATCATTAACGCTGGTTAGGGTTACAACCCATTTTACGACTTTTCTTGCCACATGCTGTTAAGGGAATCACAGCGGCTGTTCAGTTAGTGACACGTTTGCTAAACGAATCTGGCTTCCCGGTTGACTTTTCTCATCACAAAAAATGATCACGTGAACTCCGGGACACTGCAACCGTCGTAAATATGAGTCTGTTGGCAAGCGGGTGAATTTTGATCACGTGACCATGGTGCAACGGTCCTCAAGTGCGAAAAACAGTTGTAAGTTGCTTTTTTTTTTTAGGGCTATGGTAACTTTGGTCACTAAATGAATTGCTGTTAAGTTGAGGACTATCTGTACCAAATATTTTCCCAGCAACTGGAAAGCAACCCGTGGGAAGCTTTTGCAGTTGACAGAATGAGTGGAGGAGGGAAAAATCATTGTCAGAATAAAACAGGAGGGAAGACTTGGACACGAATGGAAAAGCAGGCTAAAATCACTTCAACTTCTTCAGAGATATTAAAGATTAACAGATTACTAGAGTTGGGAGGGACCTTGTAGGTCATCTAGTCCAACCCCCCGCCCGAGCAGGAGAGCCTACACCATTTCTGACAGATGGCCGTCCAGCCTCTTCTTGAAAGTCTCCAGTGATGGTGCTCCCACAACTTCTGAAGGCAACTTCTGTTCCATGGGTTGATTGTTCTCCCTGTCATAAAGTTTCTCCTTATTTCCAGGTTGAATCTCTCCTTGTTCAGTTTCCAACCATTGTACCTTGTCTGGCCTACAGGTGCTTTAGAAAATAGCTTGACCCCTTCATTTCTGGGCAGCCCCTCAAATATTGGAAGACCTCTATCCTGTCTCCCCTGGTCTTTCTCTTCACTAGACTAGCCAACCCCAGTTCCTGCAACCGTTCATCGTATGTTTTAGCCTCCAGTCCCCTAATCATCCTGGTTGCTCTTCTCTGCACTTTTTCTAGAGTCTCAACCTCTTTTTTAATAGTGTGGTGACCAAAACCGGATGGAGTACTCTAGGGGTGATCTTACTAAGGCTTTACAGAGTGGTTTTACTAGGAGACGGCCGGCTGAAATTCCCCACTGTAGAAAGATTTCTTTTCTCCTATGGAAGCCGAGATGTGGTCTTTGCATGGATCCTTTCCACCGCTTTGCATTTTTGCCAGGTCTTTTGATTTCCTTTTTGCCAGCCCTGCCTTTTGCCCCCGTAGGTTTTGATTTCAAAATGGGGTGGGGGTTAGGGGGTGGGCGATGATATGTTCTATGTGAAATGTCCAGAGGCACAAAGCACGGATGCCATAGAAACAAACAGCATTGCAGCTCTTAAAAGGTCTCTCTTTGTGCGTGCTTGGTCTTCGTTTCTTTCCAAGGGGCCTTGGCTTCCTTAGGAGAGATTTCCCTAAATAGGTAAAATTCGATGTGTGGGCGTGAAATAAAGGGAAGCAACTTGAAAAACCAGGGAGATAAAACGGACACCGTTCTGTGGGAGAATAAAACTTTCTGAAAGCTGGGAAAAAGCTTCCATTATGCGCTTGGAGGAGAGGCAGAAGAAATAGAGAGAAAGAAAAATTGTTTACTGCTGGCCATTCGGGTTCTTTTCTGGACAGTACCTTATTCTAAACCGGGAAAGTTATTAAAAGTGCTTTAAAAAACATCTTTGTGTTCTATCTGTAGCATCATCGGAGTATCATGATAGCCGGTAAACGAACATCTTACTTTAACGAGAATGTGATCAATTGATCGGAATTTTCTTCAACGATCTGGCTCCCAAGACATAGAAAAACTCTTGGCAGAGAAGGGAAACTTAACAGAATAACACAGTGGGAAGGGATCTGGGAGATCATCTAGTCCAACCCCTTATTCAAGCAGTAAACTATCCTTTCAGTCCAATCTCTTCTTAAAAACTTCCAGGGCTGAATCATCCACAACTTCTGGAGGCAAAGTTCATTCCGCCAATTAATTGTTCTTACTCTCAGAAAAATTTCTCTTTAGTTCTAGGTTGCTTCTTCCCCTGGATGAGTTTCCATCCATTGCTTGGAAACTCGATGGCAGGGTGACTGAAACGGAATTCCTGGCTTTTTGCTGCTGAGCAAATCCACCTGCTAAAACTAATCACGGAATCAAAAACAAACTTGTTTTTCGGCATGTGTTTAACAACCTCGCAACTAACCAAGTTTATTGCCTCGGTCTGAACGGCTGTGCTTTCCACGGCTTCTCCTCTGGTTTTGTAGAGATTTCCAGAAAGCAGGCTGGTGTGGAAGTGAAAAACATCGAACCAGGAACTAGGAAAATCCATCTACTAGTCCCCCCCACCCCCCCACTTCAACCACTGAGGCTCCTGGGTGACTCTAGGTCTTTTTTTCTCAGCTGTAATATTTTCCAGGGCTGCTGCTGCTGCTGCTGTGCGGGATAAAATGTGCAAGAAATCCCCACGGAGGCCTCCGTGCATTCTCGGAAGACTGGGCGAGATATAAATCAAAGAAATTAAACAAAGAAAGTGGAGGAGGAAGGGAAGAAAGGAAGGAAGGAAGGTAGAAAGAAAAGCTATTGATAACGGGCGAGATTATCTCAGTAGCTGTCATGCATTCTGTTAGCAGTCTTCCTTCAGGACAGAACGTGTAGAGTGATTAATTGGTACAATTAGCTGATTAATGGCTTGATCACATTTTAAAAATAGTCTCGATTAATTGGAGTTAGCCATCTGGGCTGTTCCCATTGTGCTGCTGGGACCCGAATGGCTGGGTAAATATCTATTTCTCTTCTCCCCTTATTCTCTCCACCGAGTCTCCTTTCGATTCCTGAAGGGTACAGCCGGATCCTCCCAATCTGGAGAAGAAAACGCAAGAGCAGGCACCATTCAGCTTTGTAGATAGGGGTGTCCTGCTCCCCAGCAGCCAGCCAGCCCTGGAGGGAAAGAAGAAATGTAGGAAGAAGAGATTGGGCAACCGTTTGTCTGAAATGGTATAGGGTTTTTTCCTTGAAGAGGGGGTCAGACTACAGACCTCCAAGGCCCCTTCCAATTTTTATTCTATACTCTATTCTAGTTCCAAATTCAGTGTTCGTGGGGCTTAGCAGTCGTTATCCAGAGATGGAGAAAGGGGTTAGGTTAAGCTAAGCCATCATTTCTTACTGAGCAATGCAGGATCGGTTGTGGGGCGGGGTCAAATGATTACTTTAAGTCAGAATCCAATAAAGGTTCTGGGAAAGGGGTTGATACATTGCACTAAGTCAGTGTTCCTCACCCCTTGGTGACTTTAAGACCCGTGGACTTCAACTCCCAGAATTCTCCAGACAGCATGTTTTTGTCCCTATTTATTATTCCTGCTTTTAATTATTTTTATTATGAGGATCCAGATTGGTTGGGAGGCCATAGGCTGATCCTGGAAACCACTTAGAGATTCTGGCTGTAAGGCAGTGGTGGGATTCAAATTTTTTTTTTTACTACCGGTTCTGTTGGTGTGGTGGGTGTGGCTTGGTGGGCGTGGCAGGGGAAGGATACTGCAAGATCCCCATTCCCTCCCCACCCCACTAACCTGCTTTCCAGCTCTGTTCTCCTGTGAAGGGCAACCGAAGGAGACCCAGCCGATCAGCTGGGACTCAACGGGAGGCAGAGAATAGATGGAGGCGGGGCCAGTCAGAGGTGGGATTGGCCAGTTCTCTGAACTATCCAAAATTTCCGCTGCTGGTTCTCCAGAACCGGTCAGAACCTGCTGAATACCATCTCTGCTGTAAGGCACTGTGAAGTGGTATATAAGTATAAGGGCTATTGCTATAGGCAATGTTTGTCCCTAAGACTTTGCTTGAAGCCTCTATTCTTAAAAAGAAGTTCTGTGGCCCCATTAGAAAAAAAAACAAAACTAGGGCACAGAATTGGTGCCGTTCTCCTTTTCAAATCCTCTCCCTGGAATTTGGTGCCAGATTCCTTCTTCTGGACCAAGTGAATTCCTCAGGGTTTTTGGTGTTCTTTTTTTACATGTTGCTTTCTGTCCATCTGCTGAATTTAATGACAGTTTTGTTCCGACTGTGAAAGCTGCTCAGAAAGTACTTCTCTAAAGGAGCAGAGGAGAAATGGAAGAAAGGAAGAAAAGAGGAACGGCGCAGTTTTAAAAAGAAGTAGAAAAATGCACCGCTTCTGATTGTGGTTTCGTTACTCCGTTTCCTTCCACGCACTATAAAACACTCAGAAATGAAGCGATCTAAACCTGGGAGTTGTCAAAATAGGGGAATCCAAAATCTACTTGTTAAACCAGATCACATAAACTGACTTTTCTTTTGACTGGGAGGCTCTTAAGTCATGGATCTCCATAGCCACCATAATTGAAATCTTTAGATCTCTAAACCATCTCTAGATAATCTCAGATCCATTTTTGGACATTTTAATCCTTGAGAAGGAGTGACTCTTTCTCCCTTTTTGGAAAGAAGGAATATATACAGATTTATTTTATTCCTGTTTTTGATCATTTTTATTATAACATTTATATGCAGCTTTTATGTACACTGCTAGTGAGAGAGGTGGGTGGTTTTTTTAACAATGATATACAAATAAATAAAGACAATACACAATATGATCTTTATATTGTGTATCTGATGCTTGTGTAATACACACATATCTATCTAGTATATGGATAGAAAATTGCCCCACCACAAACGTTGTAAGTTTGCCTTACATTTTGGAAAAATCACCTGAATTTGACCAGTCCTGTCTGATACAGACAACACTGAACTGAGTTTGCACTGGATGTAGATGTGCAGCCGGCCTCTAGAACTGGGATAAAATACCATCACCAAATTTTAACTGTGCGGCTTAAAACTAAAGTATCCAAGGTAAAGAACCGACATGCCAAAATAGAGCTTATAATGGACACTTTGCTGATTTCCTGGCTGTGACAAATGGAGCGGGGAAAAAAATTATACCTGTAATCTAGAGGTACGCTTATAACATTTCAGACCTCTTATATTTCCTGTTTTATATTTTATCGAAATGTGCAAGAGATCAAAATGTGATGCGAAGGTGCCATGCGCTAAATAATAATAATAATAATAAGAGATAACTTTTTTTGCTATTCATTTTACACCGGAGCATGAGTAAAATATCACCAGAGCTCCTATTTGAAGGCAGATAATTGAAACATTATTGTTTCTTCTCCTCCTCCTCCTCCTCCCATTTCTCTAATTGAAAGATATATAACGAGGTGCTTCTGATTGTCTCTGATAATGGAGCAAGGAGTATTTACCTGTTTCCAACTGCAGACTATCATGTAATTTATCTCGGTGGAATACACAGCCTGTATGGTACTGCCTTTCTCGGCATGATTTGTAATGGTTTCCGGTTGCCCTGGATAACTAGTAACCCAGGGAATGAATTTCTTCTTTTAGTGTTTTGAAGATGGAACGTATTGATCATGAAAAGAATAACATTTTCACCATAGCGTAAACCGCTTGCAAGTAGCAAGCAGAGAAGGATGCAGGGCTTCCTTGACAAGTTACCCCCACTCCTCCAAAAAAAAAAAAAAAAAGTAAAAAAGGGAGGCAAAAAAAACAGCGATGGACTTTGCTGGAAGGGATAACCAAGGAATTAATGTCTAATTATCAAGCCCGGGAGATTCGTTCCGAGGATCTGATTTCACAGCAGTTTTTTTCCTTGAGAAAAGAAAAAAGAAAAAAAAAAAGCAGATCTGATTTTCCAGTGAATTAGCATCCCCAAAATTTTAAAAGGTATAATCAGTGGTGAGATTCAGCCAGTTTGCACCAGTTTGGAAGAACCGGTTGATAACTTTCTGAGCAGTTTGGTAAACCGGCTGTGGGAAGGAATCATTAGGGCAGAGAACCGGTTGTTAAAATTATTTGAATCCCACCACTAGGTATAAATAACAGAATAAACCGAATCACGAGAGTCAAATTTGGTCTCACAGGGAAGGCTTCCAGGGCTAAAATCCAGGAGGCCGTGAGTTCTAGTTCTGCTTTAGGCTCAAAGGCAGGGCCAGTCAGTTTCTCACAGCCCTAGGAAGGAGGCAATGGCAAACCGCTTCTGGAAAACCTCACCAAAGGGACCTTTCTCCCGGTGGTCTCTGAAAATCAGCCACACCATTGAGCAGAAGAAAAATAAAAAGAAAGAAAAGTGGGGTGCCAGTTTGGTGTAGGGGTTAAAGACACCGCACCAGGCGCAGCGAGAAACCTTAAAAAATGTGGCCGTTTTCTCAAGCGCCAGAACTGGAATTAATTAATTCATTCATTCATTCACTGAATGCGAGGCAGGTCGCCTATTATTATTATTGTTGTTGTTGACTATTGGGGTGACTATTGTTCCTATCTTAATTGTCTTGTGTCCGCCGGTACCCAGAGTCTCACTGAATTGGTCAGCCCCCTAAATCAGGGGTCCCCAAACTTGGCCACTTTAAGACTTGTGGACTTCAACTCCCAGCCTTCTCCAGCCAGCTATGCTATGGGAGTTGAAATCCACAAAGTCTTAAAGTGGCCAAGTTTGGGGACCCCCTGCCCTCAATTCTTGAGAGGACCAAACAAATTCAAGATAAAGCAAAGGCTTTCGGTTTTTGTTTTAAATTTAATCAAGAATTTAAACTGAAGCAAAGACGGGTTGTTAAGTGGATGTTCAATAGATAAATGCAAGCCTGAAGGGGGCTAGTGGGAAAAATCTCATCTCAGGTAGGAGCAACGTAAGTTATTTTATTGAGGGGGGGGCTTCTCC
>NW_020769373.1:2261128-2268628 GCF_900518735.1 Pseudonaja textilis | reverse complement strand
GGGGCCTCCTTTCTGGTTCTCCATCCTAATTTTCCCAGATGCGGAAACCAAATCCCCGTCTGCTTTCCCAAATCCATGCCTCTCAAAAGTTTTTCCTCTGCGGAATTGACTCCGGGGGCTGTGCGTTCCCTCTCCTCTCAACCCTAAAGGAAAATTACATCCTCTTTAACAAAAGTAGCTTTATAGTAAATTGCAGACCAAGCAAACCCCATCGCTCCCTCGGGCAGCCTGGGGACAGTCTGTTGGCAGCTAATGGCAAACGGTTTTGATGTAGCCAGGAGAATAAGATTATTATTCTCCAACTCTTTTTTTTTCTTCTCCTTCTTAAAATTGCTACCACCAGAAAAGGATTTTTAAAGTCCCCTCTGGGAGCAGGTTAATTTGATTTTGTTCTTACGAGAATGCAACTTAACCCACCGCTTTCCCCTGTTCTGGCATCTTTCCTTTTCTTCATCCCCTCGTTTTTCATACTTTTCTTAGTGGAGAATTAAAAGGAATTGCTCCGCAACTTTTTCTTAAAGATTATTAAGTGGGTTTCAGCTGAACAGTCTTCTAAAAAATGGGAGTATTGTGTTTGCATTGGGGAAGTAGGTTCCTTTATATGATGTAGTCTGTTTGGAAGGCTTACCTTCTTGTTCCATCAATAATAAAGGTTCTTGTCCTGTATTTTCCCCTATCATCCGTTTTAAAGACTTGAGCTTCTTTAGCAAAGTAGCAGTGTGTGTGTGTGTGTCTGTGTCTGTGTGTTTCCTATTTAATAGAGTAAAAAGCATCATAACAAACGTGGCTAATTTGGGTGTTTTCCACCACTCTTTACAAGTGTATTTGTATGGCCAGTGTCTTAGACCCTTTTTCTTCCCATGTTCAAAGAAGGTGGGATTTGTGACTCAACTTCTGGATAGCTGCTGTCCTGTGTTACATTTTTAATTTTATTCCCCCTCCCCCCCAACTAAAAGGTGAAAAGTTTATGGAATAATAATATTTTTTTAAAAAAAAAAACAGATGGAGAAGGGAAAGGAAATAGAATGGGTGGCAAGCTGAAAATGAATGTCCATGACCCACATTTTTTCATTTTCCTTATTCCCTTAGTAGGTTTTTTTTTTTTTTGGTGGTGGGGCAGGGAAGACAGGAGAGCTGTCTGCTAAATGCATAGGATTGTAGTCCTAAGGGATCAAATAACTGGACCAAACTGTGAAAAATTAAGATGTGAGGAGCATGAGATCATTTTATTACAAGTCTTGTTATTTGCACCAGCCTAAGAGTTACTTTGCAAAGACAGATGTTTTTGTATTGCATAACTAAACCAGCAACAGAGCTACACTCCTAGGAAGCTTTAGCAACGTAGGAACAAAGTAGAATTAGGTTGGGCTATTTACCAGGTTACCTGACATCTCTCTGCGGCTAATGATTTGAAGGTATTTCAAGAGGGTTGATATCCAATCCCAAGAACACTCGTGTTAACAGATCTAGATGGTGGATTGTGGTATAATGACTGCTCATTGGCTCATAGCTCTCCCTCCCAAGCAACCCAGCCCCAATTCCAGTTTAGTTCCAGAGTTTAAATCCAGACATAAAAGAGCTGCAATTGAATATTGCTCAACAACTTAAGCTGAAGCTGTAACATAGCTGAATGTCTTATCTGTGACATGGAACCTGTGTTCAGTGGTGCAAATGAATTTGGCCTCCAGGTTTGTTACTTTTACATTCCTAAAGTTTGCAACAGAGTAGAATAGAATAGAACAAAAGAGTTGGAAAGGACCTTGGAGGTCTTCTAGTCCAACCCCCTGCTTAGGCAGGAAACTTTATAGTATTTCAGATAACAAATGGTTATCCAATCTCTTCTTTAAAAATTTCCAGTGTTGGAGCATTTACGACTTCTGGAGGCAAGTTGTTCCACTGATTAATTGTTCTAATTATCAAGAAATTCCTTCTTAGTTCTAGGTTGCTTCTCCACTGTTTCTTGTCCTGCCTTCAGGTGCTTTGGAGAATAGCTTGACTCTCTCTCCTTTGTGGCAAACCCTGAGATATTGGAACACAGCTATCATGTCTCCCCTGGTCCTTCTCTTCATTAAAGTTAGACATATCCAATTCCAGCAACGATGTGATGTTTAGGACTGGGAAGGTGATCCTATTGAGTTCAGAATAAAGGTTAAAAAAATCTCATGAATACTTTAGCATCGAAGTAGATTTACTACCAAGAGAAGATAATATTTGTAGCTCGGAGTTGAACTGTAGGGTCCTTGGTGCTCTTGACCTTGGTGGTTTTCTTGCAGATGTTTCCTTACCCAGCTAGGTAACATCATCAATGCATAAGTGCACAGGTATATATAGAGTTGGAACTTGGTACTATGTACATTGAGTTGGAATAAGATTCACTGAACTTTGTATGTCTTCATGTTTGAGATAATAGATTTTTATTTTGCAGTGCATGAGGCAGAAAGCAGAAATATCAGAGAGTAAATCTTGTTGGAACTGAATAAATAAACATAGGCGATGTTGCCCTTGCTCTAATGTGTCATAAAATTATATTTTAAGTGGACTTTTTTTGGAAGGTGGGAGAAATAGTTTACATGGTTTATATTCTGCCCAGAGCCATTGAGAATGGGTTGGCATACAAATATAATAACAATTATAATAATTAAACATGCTTCTGTGTGTGTAACTTCTGTTTTTATTGTTGCAGAATAGCTTTGTTACATTTTTAAAAGTTGCAAAGAAAATCTATATTTGGAAGATGGAAGTGCGTAATGCGTGGAAACTGAAGTACAGTTGTAACAAAATATCCTGTTAAAGGTTTCCTTTCTCTCATCTTTTTATCTACTACACAATCATTTTACAAATTGAAGGAAAAAAAAGTTTGTTCATGGACAAAGAACAAAACAAACCTACAAAATGAACATCATTTTCCAGGTGGTTCATACGGTGACTTTATGAATTGCATCCTTCCAGTTAGTGGCTTGCTGACCACAATAGCATAACTATTCGTAAACTTATTCCCATTTTATTTGTTAATAGGGGAAAAAATGTAACAAGCTATTAAAAATCAAGGGGAATGGTTTTTCTCCTGGAAAAACTAAGAAAATAACAACAACTTTGCAACTTCATTTGAATTGTAGGAGTTGTAATTGTAGGAATAGGAATAGAATAGAATGCAGGAATAGAACAGAGTAGAGTAGAGTAAGAGCAGAGTAGAGTAGAGTAGAGTAGAGAAGAGAAGAGAAGAGAAGAGAAGAGAGTAGAATTCTTTATTGGCCAAGTGTGATTGGACACACAAGGAATTTGTCTTCGGTGCATTTGCTCTCAGTGTACATAAAAGGAAAGATACATTTGTTAAGAATCATAATTGTTAATAATAGTCATAGGGTACAATAAGCAATCAAATCATACTAGGAAACAGTCAATATAAATCGTAAGGATACAAGCGACAAAGTTATGGAGGACTTGGATTTTGAAAAGATAAAAAGTAGAAGGTTCCTTGCATTTTTTTTTTTACTCCTAGGGAGTAAATGGGCTTTCACTATAAAACGTGCATGGAAGATATTATAAAAACAAGCCCTTCACGTGAAACAGGTATGAAAGTATGTCTTAAGGCAGGGGTGTCAAACTTAATTTCATTGAGGGCCACATCAGAGTTGTGGTTGTCCTCAGGGGGCCGGGCAAGCATGGCCGACTGGGTGGCCGGCTTGACACCACTCACGGCATGACCAGCTGGGTGGGCGTGGCCAGTTTGACATCACTCCCCAAACTGCTGGCATGTTTCCTCTTTGCATTGGGTAGGCCGGGCCGAAGCAATGCAGGTAAACTGGGATGACTCCACGGGCTGGACGCAATCGCATGACTTTGACACCCCTGTCTTAAGGTCATGTTTTAACTTCTTCGTGTTAGGCCTCCAGAAATTATCCATAGTAATCAATGTGTGTCAACTTAACAGGATGGTTTTATGGACCGTTGCAACCCAGTTAAGTTTGCTAAGGAAGAAGTAACAGGAGTAATGAACAGAAAGGATATCCCTGGGAGTGGAGAAGGAGTCAAGGCAGAAAAAGGAACAACAATAATTTCAGTTGGATCTTTTCAGGGGTGGCAATCTCACCTGAAACCAAGTGGTAGAGGTGTTGGAATTGGACAACTCTATAAAGGACTGAGGATTCCACCTTTAGAGGGTGGGACCTTGACTTTTCAAAAATGCATCCTCCTCTTCTAGTATCAGTCCATTTTTGAGGGGTCCGTGGTGCTTCTTGAGCTTGGTTGCTTTCTTGCAGACATTTTCATTACCTAGGGAACTAGGTAACCTCATCAATGCTTGAGCGCTATTCCCTTCTAGCCCCGATGATGTTACTTAGTTGGGGTACTGAAACATCTACAAGAAAACAACCAACCAAGCTCAGAGAGCACCAAGGACATCCTGCATTTCAACCTTGAGCTACAAATATTCCTTTTTATAAGTCCTATTTTTTCCTCATACAATCACTAAAAGGTCCCAAAAGCCAAATAAAATGCTTGGTTTTCCTTCCTTTTGGTTGTGACTTGTCTTACGATCTTGGGTCTTCGATTCCCTCGTTCCTTTTTCAACACCCAGGATTGAGTTTTGATCATTATTTTGCAATTGAAGTTCACAGTGGTATCGGACCCTCTTCCAGCGAAGGTCAATTGTTGGATGATCTGAAGATCTTCTCTGGAGGACCCAAGCATCTTTGCCACAGGCAACTCACTAAATTTGATCTTGAAATGGGATTGGAGAAAAACAATGAAAGCACCGGTTCTGTTTTCATGAAATGATAGGATAGCACAAGAATGGAATGGAGTAGAGTAGAGTAGAGTAGAGTAGAGTAGAGTAGAGTAGAGTAGGATTAAGAATAGGAATGGGATGGGATAGGTTAGAATAAGAATAGAATGAAACAGAATAGAATAAAATAAGAACAGAATATGAATAGAGTAGGATGTGATGTGATGAAATGGAATGGAATATATTGGCGAAGGGTGATTGGACACAGAAGGAATTTGGGTCTGGTGCATAAGCTCTTGGTATGCATACAAACAACAAAGTGATAAATCGTAGAATCATACATCAAAAGGTACCAACAAGGAGTGATAAATCATAATAGCAGAAGATAGCAGGAAAGATGAGAAGGTGACAAGGATATGAACAATACAGCCTACCACATGGGCATATATCTTTGGGGGGAAGTCAGTGCTGTAGGAGTTTTTGAATTTTGCAGTGTGATGGCTTGGGGGGAAAACTGTCCCTGGGTAATTGTATTGGGATGCAATGCCCTATAGCATCCTGAGGGGAGAAGTTGAAACAGTTTATGTCCAGGATGTGAGGGCTTTCAGTCCTCTTTCTGGGTTGTACAGTATACAGGTCCTCCATGGCAGGCGGGCTATACATGGGTAAGAAAAGAAATCTTCAGAGCTTGTTTATTTTATTTTTTTCGGGTGATGTTGAGACTTGGCAGCTGGCAGTCTAATTTGCTTTCCACAGTCTAGGTTTCCATGGAAATAATTGAGATGCAATAAATAAGGAGATTTAAGGTCACAGGTACTCTGACCTAAGACAGGGAGAAAATAACTTTAAATTACAATTGTTGCTTCAGATGCACACCTCTATCAATTTTATAGCTTGGGTATCAGTATGAGAGGGAATTTCCTCATTTCTTTCTGAGTTTTTCCTTCCTGTCTGTTATAAAGAACATAGTTAATGTTAAAAGCAAAGCTTACCTGTGTCAGGGAAACAGCAAAGAGGCTAAGAGAAGAAATTTTAAAATGCTGAGGTAATTCTCTTTAATAAAAAAAAAATTGTGTGAAATGATTTCCATTTCCCAATTGATATTGTCCGTTAACTGTTTGCAGCTAGGATCACATTTTTTTCCAATATACTCATTCAGGCCGATAGACGCAGTAATTATAGTATCGGTATCCTTTCACTTTAATTGATAATTGTGGAAATATTTCCTTAAAAGTTTTGAAATTGAATGGAATAAGTTGACTTACATTAACACTGTGTAATTTGTGTGTTTGTTAAAATTATACCCCACTTTTCTCTAGTTCAGGCTGGTATTTTTAGAATACTTTCCTCCCTACATAAGGCTGATATGTTTTGTCAATGTATTAATATGTATTTCTTTTGAAAAAAGATGGTTCCCCCCCCCATTAATTTTTACTTGCAAAAGTATATTCAACCTTGGTCACCATCATTTAATAATTATGCAGAGATGTCGTATAGCTATCAGCATAACTATTAGATTATGTAATAGTTCGCCCCCCAACTTTAAAAAAAAAAGGAATTTGGATAGCTAGCCACAGTGTGATGAATTGTTGATGAGGCTAACAATTGTCTTCGAAACCAACACCAAAAGTTTAAGTGTCTTGAAGGAAGGTGTAATTAAAATCAGTTGCAATTTTGGATCCAACTATTTGTTGGATGAATTGAGATCTCAAAATGTCTCTCTACAGAGTCTTCACTGGAAAAAAAAAACATTTTGGAGTTTGTATTATCTTTCCAATTTTATGTTGTAGGCCATTGATATTATTCCTAATGGCTTTTTTCCAAATTCATATCCTTGATTGCTTGAGGCTGTTGCAGCTTACTTAAATATGAAAGTCAATTAAAACCATTTTATTGAATGTTGCTTGTGATTTTCCCCCAACCAAAACATCGAAATACTTCCATATGTAGAGTTGGAGAGAAATCAAATAGAGTAAATTGGTTTTAAATCCAAGATATAGTTTTACATATTTATCCAGGTTGCAATAGTGTTTAGTGTGGATGAAGTAACACATTGGGAACCCAACTATTTTACAGAGAAAGAAAGAAAGAAAGAGAGAAAGAAAAAAGGAAAGAAGGAAAGGGAAGAGAACAGAAGCAGAAAGAAAGTGAAGAAAGGAAAGAAAGGAACGGAAGAGAAGGAGAGGGAAGAGAACAAAAGAGGAGAAAGAAGAAAAGGAAGGAAGGAAGGAAGGAAGGGAAAGGATAAAGCTCAGAAAAAACAAACAAAACCCAAGCACAGTTGCCTTTAGGTTCTGATAACTGTCGACCTGCTTCAATAAACACAAAGTAATCACCGTAATAACGATGATGCTTAAATACGTCATCCGTTGTTGCTCTTTTCCAATTAACGGATTGCTTGGAACGATTGCGCGTAAAGAAAACAGTGTTTGGTTTCTCGCTTTGGGGCCGAGCTTGATTTTTTTTTTTTAACGTCTTCTGGAAAGAGTTTCTTTTTGTCTTGATTGATGTCAAGTATGAAAGCATGATCGTAATATCCTTTTGAAAGCTATTCTATTGTCAGCTCTAACTGACAGCAGGAGGCCCTCCTAGTGGTATAGATTAGCTCTGTAGAAATACTGACATTTTCTTTGTTATACTGCTGTTGTTCGGCTCGCAAAGTCAATTATACAATGTTGAAACACAGTGGCTGAGTTGACGCTGGAAGTAACAGTGTCTTTTATCTTTTCCCTTCTTCTTCTTCTTCTTCTTCTTCTTCTTCTTCTTCTTCTTCTTCT
>NW_020769373.1:2249405-2261118 GCF_900518735.1 Pseudonaja textilis | reverse complement strand
CTTCTTCTTCTTCTTCTTCTTCTTCTTCTTCTTCTTCTTCTTCTTCTCCTTCTCCTTCTCCTTCTCCTTCTCCTTCTCCTCCTCCTCCTCCTCCTCCTCCTCCTCCTCCATATATATATATTCGTCTTGTTTTCCTACCCCAGCTGGCTATCCTCTTAGCAATTGAGGGTTAAGAAGATTGAAGCTAATAGAAAAATGATCCTCTTTCTGCCTGCTTTTATATATATCTGTATTTGTTCAATGAAGATCCAGCAGTCCCCCCCACTTTTAAAGATGGGCAGCACATTAAATATCCTGGGTATCGTGACTGCAGGGGACTGAAATCACAACCCTCTTGTTTCTGAATATCATAGATTAAAAATCTGCAATTGGAGAATAATGGGCCACACAGGTTTCATTCTGGATGCAATCGGAGCAGCGGTGAGGGGCTTTTCTATGGCCGCTGCTCATTGACACCATGGTTCACAAGCTAGGTAAGAAATTCCAGATTTGCAGGTTCCATTGTCTTATTTTTGCTACCAGCGAGAGTTGTGAGAAGTTTTCCTTTGGGGTTTTTACAGAGGAGAGTGAGAAAGAAAGAGAGAGTCTGTAGCTTCCTAGCTTAATAACTGGACTTTGTGATTTGTGTATGGGGCATGCTTTTAATTTCCCCATACCCCAGATAATTCCTCTTGTGGTGCACATCACAGAAATATGTAGGGGTAAAGGAAGGGAATTTGCATGGGTAAATTAGTGAAGTGGGCATAGATTTATCAATCAAACCATATACAATTCAAGATGTTTATTTTTCCCCCCCCTTCCTTGCTGAGAAAGAGAGAGGAAAAAAGATCGTGTAACGAATTGCTAGCAGAAGATGTTTCTTCCCGTCTCCTTTTCTTTTTTTCCCTAATCTTGCTTCTGTTCTCAAAAAAAAAAAACAATGTGTGTAATAACGGTAGCAGCGAAAGCATCCGTCACCATCAAATTGCCTTAAATAACAAGTATCTGGTGGAACAATCCGCTCATTGGGAACGTTAATTGTGGGATTTCTAAATTACTATTCTAAGCTAATAGACAAAAAAAAAAAAAAAAGATTCCACAGTTCCCAGTAATTTGTCAGGATTTATTTTGTTTCTCTTCAATAATTGGAAATTAATGTCTTGAAGTGAAAACAGATGTTTGCGCCACATTTCAGTTGTGTAGAGGCAAAAAAAAAAGAAGAAGAACAAAAACGAAGATAGCTTTGTATACACATCTTCCTGGTTTGTAACAAGAGTTGATGTGAGGCTAATGAAGCTTTTGGTCTCACCCGACTGATGGATAGAATATAAACTTAATTAACCTATAAGTAAAATGAATAATCTCAGGGGAACATAAATTGCATCGTTTTATTGTGCGTGCGGTAATTCTTGTTTCGTTTATATAATTAAAAAAAGGCCCTCCGTTTGAAAATGGCTTTTATTTGCCAAATATGAGGAGGGGGAGGAAATCACATGAGACTAAGATTTCATGTTCCTTGTTTGCTTTGGGCACTGTTGTGTCATCCATTCAACCACTACAATGGGTTACATCTGCTCGATTGGCTTAACATGAACCTAGCGATGATAGCTTCTTCAACAACCACATATTTATGTTAAACCATCATATAGTGTGCGAGCCCAATCTTTGTATGGTGTTGCCTCAGCAAGACTCAATGCTGACACAAGACTCAACTGGCTAATGTAGACTTAACCTGGTTTGTCAAACCTGCCTGTTTGACGTTGGTAGAAGAGCGTTAGCTTTTTCTGGTTCGGTTGGTTGACCCTGTTGTCTTGAAAACATGTTGGATTTGAACTCCCACAATTACTACCAACCTGCCTTCCATTGAGGACCTGTATGCAGCACAAGACAAAAAGAGGGCTGTGAAAATATTTACAGACCTCTCACATCCTGGACATAAATGGTTTCAACTCCTACCCTCAAAATGATGCTATAGAGCACTGCACATCAGAACTAGACACAAGGACAGTTTTTCCCCGAACGCCATCACTCTGCAAAACAAATAATTCCCTCAACACTGTCCAACTATTTTCTAAGTCTTCATTACTATTACTATTAATCCTTCCTTTCACCCACCTCCTCCCACTTATGACTTTATGACTGTTGCTTCTATCCTAACGATTTTTATTGACTGTTTCCTAGTATGGTTTGATTGCTTATTGTACCCTGTGACTATTAAGTGTCGTGCGTTATGATTCTTGACTCTTGATGAATGTACACTGAGAGCATTTGCACCAAGACAAATTCCTTGTGTGTCCAATAAAACACCTGGCCAATAAAGAATTCCATTCCATTCCATTCTGTTCCCAGTTAGCACCTCTCTTGGCTTAAGAGTGGATTAAGGGGAAGGTAGAACGGTGACAAATTAATCATTATGAAATGATGGCGCCTTCAGATCCCAAATATTAAATCTTTAAACTATGATATTTTGTAAAAACAACACATGGAAGAGATGAAAACAAGAAGGGGTCAAGCGCTTCTCCAAAGCACTGAAGGCAAAACAAGAAGCAATGGATGGAAACCATGGATGGAGAGAAGCAACCTAGGACTAAGGAGAAATTTCCCGACAGCGAGAACAATTCATCAGTGGAACAACTTGCCTCCAGAAGTTGTGGGTGCTCTATCCCTGGAGGTTTTTAAGAAGAGATTGGACAACCATTTTTCTGAAATGGAATAAGGTCTCCTACTTGAGTAGGGGCAGGGCAGATTGGACTACAAGATCTTCAAGGCCAGAAGATCTCCAGGGTCCCTTCCAACTCTGTTATTCTGAATTAAAGGACCCCTAAAAATGTATGAATAAAGCTCCTCCTTCTCATCCTCTGTGCTTATAATCTTTATCTTAATGTATAATTAGAATTCGAGAGATTGAGGCTCATTAAGGATTCTATGGTAAAAGATTTGAGTAGAGGAGGAGATATGTATTCTGTTTGTTGATGTGACATGGTGGGGCTGTGTAGATGTTGTTGACTTTTGGCCTTGATGTTTGGGATTGAACCAGGGCTACAAACCCCTTCCTTCCTTCCTTCCTTCCTTCCTTCCTTCCTTCCTTCCTTCCTTCCTTCCTTCCTTCCTTCTTACAATCTTCCTTTCCTTCCTTCCTTTCTTCCCACAACCTATCTTTCCTTCCTTCCTTCCTTCCTTCCTTCCTTCCTTCCTTCCTTCCTTCCTTCCTTCCTTCCTTCCTTCCTTCCTACAACCTACATTTTCTTCCTTTTTTCCTGGAAATTCACACAACATAGCAGTTCAAGAACTTTGATTCCAAAGTATTTGTCGTTGGATAACATCATGTGCAACCTCAGCTATTGTGGTGTGCAAATCATGGCTTATAGCTTAATACATTGTGTGAACCTAGCCAATGGCGGCTTGCTCGTTTAACTAACCATTTGGGCTACATTTAGCAAACTGTAGGTGATTGCAGCCTGTGAATCCAGCTGAGCTTTTTGGTGGGGTGTGTGGTTTGCTTAGAACATCGAGTGTTGCACTTAAACAGTGCAACAATTGAATAGCGCGTGAGTCTTCTTAAGTGCTTTCAAATAATTGTATATGATGCGTTAAGATATTTCTCCCCATTTGCCAGATGATTGTTCTACCTCAACGTGTAAAGTCCCTTAAAAAAGAGAAAGAAAGTAATTGAAATTTTGTCTTTTGTTACCTGGGCATGAATTATTTTTGAAATGTTGTTGTTATTCATCCTGCTGTGAGGTTTATCTCTTTTGTGGATCCTAATTAAATAAAACATACCGTTGTTCTCCAACTCCATATCGAACTGAATTTCCTGCCTTCCTCCTTCCAGACGGCTTTTAAATTGGGGTCTTCCTCTTTCTTCCCAGGGGGTGGAAGGGATCCTGCTAACCTTTTGTATTTAGATTTTTTTTTACTTTCACAGGGTTTGGTTGAGATTGGCAATAGCTGAAATGGCAAATCTTTCACTGATGTTTTGGAAAGCTATGTCAAAACAAGGGCTTAACGTTAACGGCAGTTCCAGCTTGGGAAAGACGACAGAAGAATATAAATAGTCCTCAGCTTATGACTGCAATGGGCATTGGAATTTTGGTTGTAAGTTGGTGCAGTCCTAAGTCGAGTCACCACCACCTGGATCTGATTTTAGAACCATTTTTACAGTGGCTGCACAGTGAATCATCAGTGAATTACATGGTCATTAAGTAAATCCAGCTTTCTCAATGACAGTGATTACTATTCCGCCCCACCAGGGGTGGGATTCAAATTTTTTTACTACCAGTTCTGTGGGTGTGGCTTGGTGGACATGGCTTGGTGGGTGTGGCAGGGGAAGGTTACTGAAAAATCCCCATTCCTTCCCCACCCCACTAACCTGATTTCCAGCTCTGTTGTCCTGTGCAGGGCAACCAAAGAAGACCCAGCCGATCAGCTGGGACTCAATGGGAGGCAGAGAAGAGATGGGGGCGGGGCCAGTCAGAGGTGGGATTTGCCGGTTCTCTGAATTACTCAAAATGTCCACTACCGGTTCTCCAGAACTGGTCAGAACCGGCTGAATACCACCTCTTCTCCCCACACCAGAAACCTGCAAATAAAGGTTGCAAATCACAATCACATGATCGCAGAATGCTACAACTGGGTGTAAAAGTAGAACACGACTTAATTGCAATCATATGTACCATGGGGCTGGTACCACAGGGATGGTACCACAGGGATGGTACCACAGTCTTTAAGTGCAAGTACAGACTGTAGAGCAGTTTTCCCAAAACCACCATCACTTTGAACGGTTGTTAAATGAACAGTCATCAATCAACAAATGGCCATAAGTGAAGGACTACCTTTTCATGAAGTTCTTAAGTTTTGAGGGCTTTTTAAAAAAAAACACATTTGTTAAAGAAATAGTGGAATTAACCCCTTTCATTAAGATAGATCCCTGCCTTGCAGAGAGAAAGCTATCAGGGTTTTAGCTTCAGGCAGGCGTGCTAGTAAATTTGAACGGCGTGTGATTCTTCCTAAGAGTCAGTTCTTTTGGTATCCTTCGGTCACAAGTATAGCCTAACAGTTGATCAATCAGAATAGAGCTGGAAGGGACCATAGATGCCTTCTAGTCTTACTCCCTGCTGAAGCAGGACACCCTACACCCGTGATGGTGAACCTGTGCCACACATGCTGGAAGTGGCACGCAGAGCTATCTCTCTGGGCATGCCAGCCACCACCCGTTGCTCTTCTGGTTTCAGCTGGTCTTCGTGCATGCGGGAGCACTGGAAAATGGAAGAGCAGCTCCCCTGGCCATCTGGTCTTCACGCATGTATGTGCGTTGGAAACCAGAAGACCAGGCGGGTAAGCTTCCGCTTTCCGGTGTTCCCATGCGCACATCAGGGAGCTGCTCATCCGGTTTCTGGTGTGCGCGCAGTCTCATTTCGGCACTCGGTGCTGAAAAGGTTAGCTACCCCTGCCCTATACCATTTGAGACATAGCGGCTGTCTAATCTCTTTTTTAAAAAAACCTCCAGTGATGGAGCAGCCACAACTTCTGAAGGCAAGCCAGCCGTCATAAGAAGTTTCTTCTTAATTCCAGGTTGTTTCCCTTCTTGATTAGTTCCTTAAGAAACTTCCTGGTGGATTTTGAGGGCAGCCCCATGTAGATCATGTTGCAGTAGTCAAGTGGTGACGAAGGCACGAGCTCTTGCAGTGAGGTCTTTTCACTCCAAGTATGACCACAAGGACAAAGGCCTCCATGGCCATCTTCTCACCTACTTCTCAACAGCAACCATGAGTTTAGGGCCTGCTCCCACAGGGAGGCTACATTCCCACCCACCCAGAGTCATCACTGAGGCCGAACGACAACTTTGATAGACAGCAACCCCCACATCTCAGTAGGGTTTAATTTCAGCCTATTCCATCTTTCTCCCACGACAGGAAGTTGTTATTACAGCACAACCTGGGGTCTTGATATACAGCCGGGTGATTGGCTGGGAGCCATATTTCACTTAGAAGCTTCAAGGCTGCCGCATTCAGTGCGTGGGAATTTGGGAGGGGAGATTTCGTAGAGAGGTGGAAGATTAGACTCAACAACATTCTTTCTCAGAGAGTCAAGGACATGTTGCCCTGCACCTGGAGAGGAGTGTCTTCAGTTGGGATGATGCTTGATTGGACCATGTGATGGGCTGTTGGGTGTAGGGGATGGATTTTTGATTTTGTTTTGGGAAGGGAATACCTGGAACTCTCAGATTCAGGGTTTCCCAGATGTGCCAATATGACAACTTTAATAAAAATAGAACTTTGAGAAAATGCTTGTCTCAGAGTTTATTGGTTTGAGGTTGTTGTTGGAATGCTGACATTGGAATATTGATGATACCACAAACGATCATGTAGTAACATAGTTAACCATAGTTGAAAGATCATAGATTTTTGACAGTTGCTTCCTTCAAAGTTCCAGATCCTAGTTTATCTTTTGTGAGATCTGATTAATATATTTTTTCCTTTCGTTTCTAGGCTGCATCAAAGAGACTTTAATGGGTACCAATTTCCCTGGCTCTCTTATCTTATTCACAATTAAATCCTTTTAAGTTATGGACATGAAACTAAATTGTGCCTTTAAAGAAACATTTACTCCTTAAGTTACTCTGTGATACATGCTGGCATCGGTTGTGTTAATATAGCCTGGTTTTAATTTATTTAGATATTTATTAAAAATTAAGAGGTGAGGGTGGAGATAAAATCCTGACATGGAGTATTTTTGTGCAGTGGCTCAGTGGCTAAGATGCTGAGCTTGTAGAACAGAAAGGTTGGCAGTTCGGCGGTTCGAATCCCCAGCACTGCATCATGGGGTGAGCTCCTGTTCCTTGTCCCAGCTTCTGCCAACCTAGCAGTTTGAAAGCATGTAAAAAATGCAAGTAGAAAAATAGGGACCATTTTGGTGGGAAGGTAAAAGCGTTCTGTGAGCCTACGGCATTTAGTCATGCCAGCCACAGGACCACGGAGACATCTTTGGACTGCGCTGGCTCTTCGGCTTTGTAACGGAGACGAGTACCTCGCCCTAGAGCTGGAAACAACTAGCACGTATGTGTGAAGGGAGCCTTTACCTTAACACGTTTACTGCAATTGCACCAAGCAGGGTTCATATTGGATGTTTCGGTAGAATGGTGATTTGTTGTGATGTCTACCAGGATAATGTTAGTGTCTTTTGAGTTCAAGATATGAAATTAGTAGCAGGCATTAATAAAAAAAGATTGCAAAAAGATTCGGAAGATGGAGAATGATTGATCTCTCCTCTCCACTCAATGAAACTGACTCCGATCCGACATAGTACAGATCAGACTGTTGTTAATCATTTCAGTTGTTAATTTAGCAACATCAATCTGGCTTCTCTACATCGACTTTACTTGTCAGAAGTTCTCAAAAGCTGAACGTCCTGTACAACCTTCCTGGATTCCTCTCTCTTTTTACAGTTGCCACGGATGGGCACCCAGGGATCTTGCAATTTGGAGGCTGAACTACACACAAAGATTCAGCTTTATGGGTGTAGTTAACCTTTAAAATCCTATATCTCTGGCTAGTAAAAATCCAGGAGGTGAAAAAAAAAAAGCAGAGGGAATTCGGATGTACTTGTCTAACCGCCCAGAGCCACTTTTCACTCTTGCTCAAGAGTATTTCCATCAGAGAGAATATAGGCAGTCTCCAACTTAGAAGAGTTTACTTCACAGTTTATAACAGCACTGGAAAAAAGTGACATGACTGTTTTTCACACTTATGGCCAGGGCTGGTATTCAGCCGGTTCTGACCAGTTCTGGAGAACCGGTAGTGGAAATTTTGAGTAGTTCGGAGAACCGGCAAATGCCATCTCTGACTGGCTGTGCCCCCATCTATTCTCTGCCTTCCGAGTCCCAGTGGATCGGCTGGGTCTTCTTTGGTTGATTGTGGTCGTACGTCATGGGCGCTCTGGGCTTTCCATCCTAGCTCAAGAGGATTCCCATCGCAAATCAAAGCACACCTTCCATTCCTACCTGATCTGTGATGTATCTGAACTTGTGGTGGCCACCTCTGGTCACACGATCAAAATTCAGAAACTTGGAAACTGGCATGTGCTTATGACGGTTGCAGTTCCTGGAATTCCGTGGTCATCTGTTCTGACTTCACAAAAATCATGAAACAGACTCCATGTTCCGACAAAACTCCTTTTTATTAGGCTATTGTGAATTCCTATCATTCACATCCAGCAAAGTCCTGCCAAACAGTCTTTCAAGGATGAATTACGACCACACACCTTATCAGACTTGGAGAACTGCCAGGCCGATAGCTTCCAAGTGCAATGCTGTACACAAAAATACTTGGCAAGGAGTCTCTGAGAGTCACGAACAAATCTTCACACCAATTAAACAAACTAATTGTCTTCTGCAAACACCACTCCCCTTTTGCTCCTCTTTATTCCCTATTGGAGGGGCCATTCACCTGAGCCTTTACTCCCGAGTTGAACCTTGTTCCTTAACTGTTCCCTTCTCCTGGCAGCTCTACACATTGGGAACAGGCTCCAGCTGTTCTTCTGCCTCACTGATCTCTGATTCCAAAGGCAACTGATAACTGTCGGACGGCCCTAGCCCCTTCTCTGCCTCTGACACAGAGCCCTCATCAGAGCCTTCCTCAGACTCCAGAACCCATGTTCCTCTTCAACCTCCTCACTGTCTGAGTCTGCTGCCACTGGTAGGCCACAACATCACTTTTTGCGAACTTCTGACACGCAAAGCCAGATTCATTTAACAGCCATGTTGCTAAGTTAACAACTGACATGATTAACCACAGTCTAATCTGTGGTTTGTCGGATTGGAGTCTGTTCCGTGGAGTGAACAGGAGAGATCAATCATTCTCCGTTTTCCAAAATCTTTTTTCCCTGCATTCAGCTGAAGACTCCTTTTCAATTAAACGGGTAGACTTGCCTTCCCGAATGCAATTTTCATTTGCCTTAATTTGCCTACTTTAAATGTTTTGTTTGATTAAATGCTTTCCATTGCCTTCTATTCAAACGAGCGACGTGGCCCCTTTCAGAAAGAAAGGGAAAACATGCATTTAATGTTTATTTTTATATGCATTTTAGCGGCTGCCTGCGTAATAATTTCTCGAGGGTTGAAATCTGCATTATCTTTTTTTTTAAAAAAAAGGAACTAAATAAGAGCTTGCTTTTTATGAATTAATATCAAATTGCTCACATTCGGTGTGGTTGTATGTTTTAAGTTGGCTCCGGGATGCAAAATGACTGTTGTTGTTGTTGTTTGTGTGTGCATGTGTTAATTTTCCCACTTAGAATCTGTTATGCACAACGGCAGAATCCAATTCTGAGAACTGACTTTCTACAGTGCAATTCAGGGTATGAATTAATTTTAGCATTATGTATGACTGCATTTTCTCATTAATAGTGGTTTCTGCCTTGCTTTGAAAATGTAAAGCATATATAAAGGCTTATTATTGCTATGTTGTTCTTTCCCTGAGAAGAGCACCCTGGGGAGAGAGCTATGATTTCCATTTTTTATTCCAGTTCCAAAAGGCAGCAAAAGTTTGTTTCTTGACATGTGTTTTTCCCATTTGCAACTATCCATTTGCAATTATCTAGGGTTTTTTTTCCTTTGTATGAATTAATTATAGGCATTGTGCTCATGTTTGCTACTTTGTTCTCTGCCTCTTATGCATACGCGGTTCTCTAGGACCGTGATGGTGAATCCAGGGGTGAGATTCTACCAGTTTGCACCTACTCGCTAGAACAGGTTGTTAACATTCTAAGCAGTTCGGAGAACCGGTTGTTAGAAGAAATTACTGGCCTAATCCTGTAAGGAAGGCAGGAAGGAAACATTCTGGTGTTGCTTACAGAAACAGCCGCTCCGTTAACCCTTATTACATTCTTGGCAGGACTATATTTCCTGTCTCAGGAACTTCTCTGGAGTTTTTTTCCCCTCCTTTGCTGGTACTTTGCTTGTGTGGAGTGACCATTCAAAGTTACAATGGCACTGAAAAAAAGTGACTTAGGACCATTTTGCACACTTACGACTATTGCAGCATCCCTACAGTCATGAGAGGCCAGGCGAGGAGATGCATGCCTCTGCCTTGGGAGGCTGAAAAATGGGCCTTCCAGGAAATACCAGAAGTGCCAGAACGGGCCTGTTTTCAGCCTCCCAAGGCTTCAGGGGCTTCCCTCAAGCTCCCGGGAGGGTGAAAACGGCCTTCCCCAGGCTCCAGAGGCCCTCTGGAGGCTGAAAATGGGCACTTCCAGGAGGTGAAAATGGCCTCAAATGGGCCGAAAATCAGCTGGGAGGCGCACGCATGCACAGTGTAGGTAAAGAGGCAGGGCAGAGTGGGGGTGTTGCTTCCGCATGCATGTGGGGGTGGGGGTGGCCGCATTGCATTGTGGGTGCCAGCATACCACAACAAAAAGGTTTTCCATCACTGCTCTAGTCTAGATTTTCCTTCTGCTAGACTTTTGTGCACAATGCTCAGCTTTCCGAGGTAGATGGATAGGAAACATGGCTAGAGGAGCTAATCCAACTTCATTGCAAGGCAACGTGAAGAGAATCTTGGAAGCCTTGAAAGCAGAGGTCATCCTCGACTTACAATGGCTCGTTCAGCGACCATTCAAAGGTACAACAGCACCATAAACAGCGACTTAGGGCCATTTTTCACACTTAACAACCTTTGCAGCCTCCCTTTGGTCACACGATCAAAATTGAGCCACTCAGTAACTGGTTTGTATTTATGACGGTTGCAGTGTCCCGGGGTCATGGGTTCACCTCTTTTGTGACCTTCTGATGAGCAAAGTCAATGGGGAAGCCAGATTCATTTAACAACCACATCACTAACTTAACGGCTGCAGTGATTCACTAAACAACTGTGGCAAGAAAGCTCATAAAACGGGGCAAAACTCATTTAACAACTGTCTTGCTTAGCAACACATTTTGGGCTCGATTGTGGTCGTATATCGAGGAATACCTGCACAGATCTCCTCCCTGCCCCCCTCCTCCAATCTCCTATACAAGCCAAGAAACTAGGGAAGGTCTGTTCTGAGCTTCCTGCCCATCCCTTATCAAGCTCTGGGCTATGCTGTCTCTTATCTGACTCTTCCCAGGCCTAGGTAGCTTCCCTTCGCTGGTTTGCCAAGGTCTTTCTCACATCCGCTTACAAAACTATTATAGGACATTTTGGATGACTTTTAGTAGGAAAGCCTGGCTGATTTGCTTTTTAAAAAATCTGAAATGCTTTCTAGACAGTTGGTAGGCATTGATAGTCCTCGAATTATGACTATGTGTTCAAAGACCAGTCAAAATTATAATGGCACTAAAGTCCCAAAGGATACTGGGCTTTTTTTTTTTTTCCTTGAAGACGTTTCACTTCTCATCCAGCTTCTTCAGTTTTGACCTCAGCCATAACCTGGATGACTGAGAATCTCCATAGATAATTAGTAAACTATGGTTAAAGCAGAGCTTAATGTTTATTTATTAATTAAATGTATGTGCTACCCATCCCACTGTCCAAGCAACTTGGCTATTAGTAAGACACAGAAATTCAATCTGAAAGTTGGATAAAGCCACCACCTCTCCCAGTTGAGCTCCGTCCCTTTTGCTTCTCCTGGTTCGCCTCTCCTCTCCTCTTCCTTCTGTCCTCCACTTTTCTCCTCTCCTCTCCTCTTCCTTCTGCTCTCCTCTCTTCTTCTGTTCTCTTCTCTTCTCTTCTCTTCTCTTCTCTTCTCTTCTCTTCTCTTC
>NW_020769373.1:2225050-2237050 GCF_900518735.1 Pseudonaja textilis | reverse complement strand
TAGAATAGAATAGAATAGAATAGAATAGAATAGAATAGAATAGAATAGAATAGAATACCTTTATTGTCATTGCATTCCACGAATACAATGAAATTTGAAAGCCACCCCAGTACAATGCCGCAAACACCACATCACAATTACACTACAGAGTATTTAAAAATTAAAATAATTATAACAATAATAGGACTAAATCACAGATGCACTGTCAGTCTACATTAGTCTCCGGTTTCTTGAAATAGCTGTTGGCTTCCCCTCTTTGCAACTGCAGCCCAATCGAAAGAAAAGGTACATCTGATTCATACAGCTGAAGACATCTGCTATGCACCATTGGAAGCACCTCTTGGGCTTCCACATCTGCATTGTTTACAGATCCACCCTCCTCTGTTGATGGGGTTTGACCCAGATAGTTAATTTTGGGAGATTGCACCTCAACTTAATTTTTTTTTCTTCAATTGTTTTCCTAGGAATTAAGGGTACAGTGGTGGTAAGGGTGTCTTCACCAGTTAGTGGGACTGGGATTACTGAATATTTTTTTTTTGGTTAGGGTGAACTTATTTCTGGGGTACAGAAAAGGAGGTTGGGGTCTCCCACCTTACTGACCTGCAGGTAGCCGCGCTTGGCTGATCCCTTGAGATGATGGAGAAGACAAAGGGGGCCACCTGTAGCGGTTTGATCTTACTCTGCAAGGATTGACAGATTCTCTAGGGAGCCAGAGAGCCGGACGAGAAGTATTGGGTGCAAGCTTGTTAAAGAGAGAGATCCAACCTGGAAGGAAGGTGAAATTTTCTGACAGTTAGAACAATTCATCAGTGGAATGACTTGCCTCTTGGGGTTCTGGGTGCTCCATGACGGGAGGCTTTTAAGAAGAGACTGGACAACCCTTTGAATGGGATAGTATAAAGCTCCTGCCTTGAGCAAGGGTTGGACTAGAAGACCCTGAGGTCCCTTTCAGCCCTAAGATTCTACGACCCTATCTTTTGCAGAGGGATGCAGTGGCTCAGTGGCTAAGACGCTGAGCTTGTCCATCAGAAAGGTCGGCAGTTCGGTGGTCCGAATCCCTAGCGCCACGTAATGGAGTGAGCTCCCGTTCCTTGTCCCAGCTTCTGCCAACCTAGCAGTTCGAAAGCAGGTAAAAATGCAAGTAGAAAAATAGGGACCCCTTTGCTGGGAAGGTAACAGCATTCCGTGCCCCTTCGGTGTTTAGCCATGCTGGCCACATGACCACGGAGACGTCTTCGGACAGCTCTGGCTCTTTGGCTTTGTAATGGAGATAAGCACTGCCCCCTAGAGCTGGAAACGACTAGCACATATGTGCAAGGGGAACCTTTACTGTTCTCTTTTGCAGAAATGTCCTTCAAAGGGCATTTCCTTCTGCCGATTCTCTCTTGTTCACGTGGGACAGGAAGGATGCTGACAAAACCCTATAATGCGAGTCCCCCAGGCTCTAGGTCCCCTTCCCCCACTTGGGTATATTTTGCCAGGGAAATAGTCACTCCAAGACCAAAGGAAACGGCCTGTATCCTGAATGCCATGGCAACCTTGTTTAGCTTCAGATTCCCAGCCGAGAGAATGGAATCCCATACTTGTTAATTAAAAAAAAAGAAAAGTGCTTTGCCCAGTGAAACTGGTGAATTTAGTCAACCTAGGAGCTCTGATCAAAAGTGAGCAGTCTGCTTAACTGAGTTTGAATTCTATAGAAGGGCTAATAGCTGTCATTTTGGTTCACGTCAAGCTTACAGACTGGCATCTTTTATTAACCAAAGACTTCATTTTTGGGGGTTTGTTGTTTTGTTTCATTTGGTAGAGCAACAAGAATGCGTAACGGTCTCTTTTCTTTTCAGCAATGAGCTTTGCATGAGGTGTAATAATGAATCTCGAAGTTTTCTACTTGGAGGCCAACTCCTTCCACGTCGGAAGCGGGAAGCCGTGGGCAAAGCACAGTCTTTCTTGGCCTCAGTGCTCGGTTTTTTCCTGTGCAGTGGGTATATTTATTTTGGTTAGAACAATTTTGTGTTCCAACTTTCCTCTTGCCGCAGATGGGATGAAAGCAGCTACTAATATCAATGGAATCACACTGCTGTGGTTGCCTGAAGTGTAAAACTAGTCACAAAAGGATACAACGAAAGGAGAGATAGCTTGGTATAGTGGTTAAGGCACTGGGATGGAAGATGATGAATTCTAGTTCCACCTTAGATGGGAAACCCAGATGGGTGACTTTGGGCCAATCACCAGGAGATTGTGAGTTCTGGTCCCGCCTTAAGAATGAAAATCGGCTGGGTAATTTGATACCAATCACCAGGAGTCTGTGAGTTCTAGTCCTACCTTAGGCAGGAAAGATGGCTGACTGACTATGGGCCAATCACCAGGAGATGGAGAGTTCTAGTCCCGGCTTAGGTGGGAAAGCTGGCTGAATGACTATGGGTCAAATCACCAGGAGTCTGTGAGTTCTAGTCCTACCTTAAACAGGAAAGATGGCTGAGTGACTAAGGGCCAATCACCAGGAGATGGAGAGTTCTAGTCCCACCTTAGGACCAATCACTAGGAGATTGGGAGTTCTGGTCTCATCTTGGGCATGAAAGCTGGCTAGGTGACCGTGGGCCAATCACCAAGAGACTGGGAGTTCTAGTCTTGCCTTAGGCATGAAACTAAGGGTGACCTTGTGCCAGTCACACTGTCTTAGCCATAAGAAGAAGCCAATGGCATTTCTGCATCTTCTCCTATGTCACCGGGGGACAGAATTTGAACCGAATCATTATTGAGATGTCAGTTTAGGTGTACACTTATCCAAGCATTTGCGGGTATCTGCTGGGTGGTATATTTCTTTTCCTTCCCCTGTTCTCCCTGCATGTGGAAAAATAACTCAGGCCCAACTTTCCTTGCTCCGAACTACTGTATTTTTCTAAGAATTACGGTATAATTTAACAACTGTGCAAGAATCACATTTTTCACTCATGCTTTGTTCCATACTGTGTGAAGGAACCTTTGAGTTCTTCCTGAGCTCCTCGGTAAGACCACACTTGGAATATTGCATCCGATTTTGGTCGCCATGATATAAAAATAAGATACTGAGACTCTAGAAAGAGTACAGAGAAGAGCCACAAAGATGATTAGGGGCCTGGAAGCTAAAACATCTGAAGAACGGTTGCAGGGAATTGCATATGTCTAGTTTAAAGAGAAGAAGGTCTAAGGGTGACATGATAGAAGGGTTTCAATTATCTACGAGGCTGCCACAAAGAAGAGGGCGGGTCAACACCTTCTCCAAAGCACCTGAAGGCAGGACAAAAAGCAATGGATGGAAACTAATCAAGGAGTGGAGCAACCTAGAACTAAGGAGGAATTTCCTGACTGTTAGAACAGTTAACCAGTGGAACAACTTGCCTCCAGAAGTTATGAATGCTCCAACACTGGAGGCTTTTAAGAAGACATTGGACAGTCACTTGTCTGAAATGGTATAGGACAGTGGTGGTTAACCTTTTTGGGCTCCTGTGCCATAAATTATGCGTGCACCAGTGCACACGCACTCACATGCGACCACCCAGAATGCAATGTGCACCCCTCCCCACGCCCCCTGCACAGGCGCACGCAAATCCCACTCCCCTCCTGCCACCCCCTTACCTGCAATGCACCTCACAGCTGATTTTTTGGCTGGTTTGAGGCCTTTTTTGGCCTCCCAGAGGCTTGGAAAAAACCTCTGCAAGGCTTTTCAGGTTGAATTATAGGCCCGTTTCGTTACTTCCTATAATATTGGAAGTGACAAAATGTGCCTATAATTTGTCCTGAAAAGCCTTGCAGAGGTTTTTTCCAAGCCTCTGGGAGGCTGAAAAAAGGCCTCAAACCAGCCGGAAAAAAAATCAGCTGTGAGGGGCGTGCATGCGCAGTGAGGTAAATTTGCCTGTGGCTTGCGTGCCAGCACAAGTGGCTGTGTGTGCCACTTGTGGCACGTGTGCTATAGGTTCGCCATCATGGGTATAGGATCTCCTGCCTGAGCAGGAGGTTGGACTAGAAGACCTCCAAGGTCCCTTCCAACTCTCTTATTCTTTTATTACTCTGGAGACACAGGGAAAACAGAAGTCCAGCAGGGTTGAAACCAGAAACCAAAGATGCTCTGGGGCTGTTGGTTGTGACGCACAACCTCTTAGCATTTGTTGATCGCTCAGTGGCACCTGCAGCTTCTGGATCTGCAGGAACCAACGGAAGGTAACACAGAAATGCTCCCTTGCTCTGCATAAAGACATTAAATTCTTCTCACCTGCTTTTCTTTTGTCATATTTATGTATGAGCTCCAGAAGTCCGCCTATCATTTCATCCTACCTGAACTGCGCTCCTGAATCCGTCTCTCCTAATAAACGAAAAAGAATTATGTGAAATTAATTTAACCTTGCCCATAACAGCAGGGGGTGATTTACGCCTGTCTCTTATTATTTTCTAGTCATACTTAATGAAGATGGATAAGAGGGCTTGGCTTTTCTAACTGAGTTAATTTGCCAGCTTTTCAAACTGAAGGTATTAAATAAGATGTATGGGAAATGTTGTTTCGGATTTCTTCCCGTCCTTCCTCTTTGACAGCTCTGCTATTCTTTTCCGGCATCGCATATCGAATTGTGTCTTCATCACTCTCTCTTTTTTTCTTTTAGAAGTAGTTGAACTCCCTAAGGACTGGGAAGGGAACCTGGAATTCATCATAGCAACCTGTAGCAATTTTTTTAGGGTCTCTGGAGACCTCCGATGTAGCTGGCTCACTATCTTTAAGAAGGATGCTGGGTAAACAGGCCAGGATTTGGAGACGTCTCAGCCCTGGGCATCACTGGGTATCCCTGTGTAGGGCTACAGACATGGACACGTTGACCAATTATATACCTCCCTGCCCCTAATCTGCCCAAGGATTCAGGGATCTCCCTGGAAATCTCAAGGGAAAACATTGCAAGTTTCCCAACATCCTTGTTTTCGAGATGGTTTAAAATCTGGACACCAGATGGCCATCTAATCAGTGGTGGGATTTAAATCATTTTACTACCGGTTCTGTGGGTGTGGCTTGGTGGGCGTGGCTTGGTGGTTATGGCTTGGTGGTTATGGCTTGGTGGGCATGGCTTGGTGGGCGTGGCAGGGGAAGGATATTGAAAAATCTCCATTCACACCCCACTCCACGAGAAGGATTGTAAAATCTCCATTCCCTCCCCACCCCAGTAACCTGCTTTCCAGCTCCGTTCTCCTGTGCAGAGCAACCAAAGAAGACCCAGCCAATCAGCTGGGACTCAATGGGAGGCAGAGAATAGATGGGGGCAGGGCCAGTCAGAGGTTGTATTTGCCGGTTCTCCAAACTCCTCAAATTTCTGCCACTGGTTTTGCAGAACTGGTCAGAACCTGCTGAATACCACCTCTGCATCTAATGTATGGCTTAGGATTTCCAATGGTGGCAGTATGTTTGTTGATTGATTTCTGGTCCACCTTACTGCTCACTTCAAACCCCCAAGGTGGTGAAGACTAAACTGAATGCTAAAATGAAAGTGAGTGCTGAAAAAAAGTATTTCTTTGTTGTGTCATGTCCATACTTGTGTTGCTTTCTTTAGCAGAAATATGGAAATAGATATGGCTTTCTCTCTTCTTCAAGTTCTGGATTTCTTGATAATATCCCATATTTAAATACAAACCTTGGATGGCTTATGTTTCTTCGAGACAGTCTTGGTTTCTGAACAAGTTGCTGCACTTTTCTTGGCCAAGTTTTTCAGAAGTGGCTTGTCATTGTCATCTTTTTTGGGCTGAGAGAGAATGATTGGCTCAAAGTCTGCTTTTGTGCCTAAAGTGGGATTAAAATGTATCATCTCCTAATGATTGGCCCACAGTCACCCATCTGGCTTTGTGCCTAAGTTGACACTAGAACTCACAGTCTCCTGGTTTTCTTACAAATAGTCCTTGCTTAATGACCACATCAGGGGCTGACAACTCTACTTTGTTCGGAAAACTTTCTTAAGTTTTCGTGGGTACTTACCTGTATGGTATTCAGCTTTGTCCAGACGAACACAATACAGAAGCCTGATGATGGCAGATGAGATTCTGACAGAGTCTTATTTTTAGGGAAACATGGTACCAATGGTCTCTGCTTTTAACTATGTATGTACTGTATATACAAAGGAGGAATGTTTGCAGGCATTTGCAAGAATTTTAAATAAAATTCTTTCAACGTCTTCAAGTTTGGAGCCAGGTTTTATTTGACTAAGGGCTTACCGAGTTAGGCCAACTAATAGCAGTTTGAATATTCACCAGCCCAATAAGGATGGGTCTCTTTAGCATTTTGCAAAAGAAAGCAATGCAGACATCAGACACAAGAGGCAAAGCGCCAAGCCTGTAAGTTTGAAACAGTTCTGGGAGTTAAGAATTTACATCTCTTTATTAATTATTAGATGTTATTAGTGCATGACTAAGGAGATGGGAAGTGTTCTTTTGAAGTAGTGTACCCAAATTAGCTCGCAAAATAAATAAATAAAACAAATTCATAATGTCTGCTCTAATGAATTTTTCTAAACACACAAATCACACTTTATTAAGGCAGTCGATCTTTTAACTGTAAAAATATTATGCCTGGGACACTGGGGAAATCCGTTTAGAATGATAAAACATTTGGGACTCTTCTTCTTTCCTTCAAACCCCAAGGATGTAGGAAAGGAATTATTGACGGGAGCTTGAGAAACCCTGTCAGGTTGTCCATCCATCCATCCATCCATCCACCATACAAAGAGGTGCCCAAATCCTGGACCGGATGGAACCGAATTAGGTGAGCGAAATAGAAGCTGGAAGAAGAAAGATTTAGTTTGACCGAGGATCATGCCAGCAGATGAAAAACAAATCCAGAATAACACTCCCGCTGTATCCTATGGAGAAAACAATTGGGTGGGGTTGTGATATTGTAGAGTGCGTCATTCTCCCACCTCCCATCAGAGTGTCCCATGTGTGTCCAAAACAGAGCCTATGCGTCGTTTAATGCTTCCCAGTGCTTTGTAGACACACAATTACATGACAAACTACAGATGATCCTATGACCATTGTTGGTTTACTTACTCGTTTAGCGTACGGCATTTCACCTAGATCACTGGTGTCAAACTCAAGGCCCGGGGGCCAGATTCGGCCCCCAGGGTGCTTAGATCTCCCTGGAAACAGCAAAGGACTGGCCCATGGTGCGTCTGCCAGTGAAAACGGAACTTGGGAGGGTCACGTGTGGCCTCCCCGAGTTCCTTTTTCACTGGCAGAGGGTTTCAGGAGGCCATTGCAGCTGAAAACTGAGCTCGGGAGCCCATTTTCGCTAGCAGAGGGCTGGGGCCACCACAGACACCCCTGACATGAGTGACATTGAGCTGGCCACACCCACCACACAACCCTGATGTGGCCCTCAATGAAATCAAGTCTGACACTCCTGACCTAGATTAGTAAAGCACGATAAAACATAAACGCTAAAAAGACCCATGTTCAAATGCCAATGTCTAGGCCAGGGGTCTTCCAACTTGGCAGCTTTAAGCCTTGTGGACTTCAATTCCCAGAATTCCTCCTCCAGTCCTGTTAGCTCAGGAATTCTGGGAGTTGAAGTCCACAAGGCTTAAACTTGCCAAGTTTGGAAACCCTTGGTTTAGGCCATGGATTGAAGTTGGCTGTCCCACTTTGAAGCGGTTGATATTATCTCTGAAAGAGGGAGAGAAAAAAAAAGATTCAGGAGAGGAACATAAAAATGATAGCCCACCACTTTTTCTGTCGTGGTTCCCCCAGAGAGAATGGGTCCAAAACGATGCTCCTTTCCTTTATTTCTTTTTCTTTTTGGGGTGGTGGCAGTGGAAAGACTTGAGAAGATAGGCCTGAAGTATTCTCAACACTTGAAAAGGATTTTCTCCCTCAAAAGAAGTGACGGCATTGATGATGTTAGTCATTCAGTCAAGTCTGACTCTTGATGATTCTATGGGCCCGTTCTTTGAACTCTGAAATGAGAGTATTCTCTTGTTAGCATATCAAAGCTAATTGATGTTTCTTCCCCCAATCTTTACCCCAGTTTTTGATTCTTCAAGATCTGGCTTCTTCGTGACCATTTGGCACACAGGTTGAATAAGAGTGGGTAGAGAACGGTGGTGGTATTCTACTGGTAGAACCGGGCCGGTAGTGGCGATGAGCAGTGGAGACCGAACCGGTTCTCTCTCACTCTCTGTGTTGGGCCCACCTGCCCACCTGGGCTCCCCTACTCACCTTTATGTCCTTCTTTTGAAGTGCAGCAGCAATTGCACTGCAGCAGCTGTTGAAGCATCAGGGAGAGTGCAGGATTGCAGGAGGCGACTCAAAACGCCTCTGCGCCTCAGCAAAGTGTGCGTTTGGCGCATGCGTGCCTGCCCACCAAGCCACACCCACCGAACCGGTGGTAAAAAATATTTGAAACACACCACTGGTAGAGAACGCAACTTGGTAGCACTCTTTTCTTTTACCTTAAACCAATTGGTATCTCCCTATGATGTTTCCACAGTTAACATATTATGCATTGCACACATTGCACAATGTTTTCTCCTTTAACGAGAATATGTGTGTGTGTATCTATCTATCTATCTATCTATCTATCTATCTATCTATCTATCTATCTTTTATCTATCTGTCTATCTATCTATCTATCTATCATTCATCTATCTATCTATCTATCTATCATTCATCTATCTATCTATCTATCTATCTATCTATCTATCTATCTATCTATCTATCTATCTATCTATCTTATTTTGGAAGATAGATTTGCTTTCAAAACAGGAATCTCCTCTAAATTCAGCCCAATCTCAACCTACTGTATAACCCCAGATGGGACCTGCACATTCTTGATGTAGCTCGCTGGCTCTCTTAACAGTCCCTGTGTGCCATTTTAAGACATGGGCGTGATCCTTTGGCAAATTCTTGAGTCTCAAAACTGTGATCTGGGCTTAGACCACAATTCCCTAGCTGACCCACCATGAATGGTCCAGAAGACCATTCATAGACACTTTCCCGAAATAGGCTGCTTTCCAGAAACCATTTTGCTTTTAATCCATCCCTCCTTTTCTTTTTATTCCCTAATTGCTGTGGTCAACTCTCCTTGGAGTATATCAGTATTTATATGAGCCGCATACATGCCTATTTTTTCTTCCTTTCCTAATACTTAAAAGCCTGTATTAAATGCTAAGTTGATTTTTTTTAAAAAAATTTTTTTTTGGCGGCTGTTCTTATTTAAAAACGAGACTTAGGAAGCAGAAGACATAATCAGCGCAAATGTATATTATACAATGTTTTTTTTCCCCTTTAACAAGAATATGTATATTTTTATCTTGGGAGATAGTAGCATAAAATTAGGATAGCAGAGGGAATATTAGCGCTGTGGCTTGTGTATGTGTCTGTCTGCATAAGCCTACTATGCTCTTTGTCAGCCCAAAACTCTTCTCTTAGCACCAATAGATGTTCAATTGAAAGGAACTGGCTTGGAAAATTGAAGGGAATTTTATTTTGGGAAAGGAATAATTAATGAACGCTTCTTTTCTGAACTGATATACTACAGTGCAGATAAAGAAATGCCTATGGGTTTTGCATGTAGTCCTTTGTCAAAAGGGAGACGGTCTTTGTGTCCAGGTGCCTTTTCAAAATCATTGCAGGACACATCTAAGTTGAGTGTGGGTACATTTATTGATTTGTGCGACCTCATTCTAAGGGACCACCCCAAAAAAGAAGAGGGAGTCAAGCTATTCTCCAATGCACCTGAAGGCAGGACAAGAAGCAATGGATGGAAACTAATCAAGGAGAGAAGCAACCTAGATCTAAGGAGAAATTTTCTGACTGTGAAAACAATTAATCAGACTTGCCTCTGGAAGTTGTGGGTGCTAAAGGTTATATCCCACCTTTATAGTTTTATTATAAACAATTCAAGGCAGGGAACATTTCTAATACCCTTCTTTCCTTCCTTCCTTCCTTCCTTCCTTCCTTCCTTCCTTCCTTCCTTCCTTCCGCCCCTCCCTCCCTCCCCCTTCCTTCCTTCCTTCCTTCCTTCCTTCTTTCCCTCCCTCCCTCCCTCCTTCCTTCCTTCCTTTCTTCCTTTCTTTCTTCCTTCCTTCCTTCCTTCCTTCCTTCCTTCCTTCCAACAATAACAACTCTGTGAAGTGTGGGTGAATGACTGGCCCAAAGTCACCCAGCTGGTTTTCAGGGCTAAGGCAGGACTAGAATTCACTGTCTCCTGGTGATTGGCCCCAAAGTCACCCAGCTGGCTTTTAAGCCCAAGGCAGGACTAGAACTCCCAGCCTCCCAGTTTCTAGCCTGGTCTAAGAAATTACTTCTCGGAACTACCACAACGTTTGGTTTCACCTTATTCAAAATGACAAAGCCTGCTTTATAGAGCATGGCATTTAAAGCCCCAAGCCATGCCGTATTATGGTGTAGTGGTGTGTAAACCCAATCACAGTTGCTTCCTCGTTGAGTTCCTCCCTTCCCGTACTTCTCCCTCCTTCATTTAACCTAAATTAATGGTACATTCTCTTCCCCGTTTCCATGTACCCCCTCCTGTTCCCTACCATTTCATTCTTACTCTCTTTCCTTGTTGCCAGCAGAACAATAATGGCCTCATTAGGACTTGGGAGGGGGGGAAAAAAAAAATACCAGTTCAGGAATCTGCACGAATTTAGCCTGTGTACAAGCCGAAAAAAAAACTTGTGCAACCATTCTAGTGCCTCCCACCTCTTTCATAGGGTAACCCAGCGATGAAAAGGGTAATGTATAATAACCCTATTAAAAGACAGCACTCTGGCAGGAGGCCTTGGCTCCCACTGAGTCTTGCAACGAAATTTTGGAAGATGCCAGCTTGCTGCTCTTTTCTTTTCCTCAAAAAAGAGACAAAGTTTGAGCTCGGGAGGAGACCTCCCCGATGGAGATTTAAGAGCCTGAAAAAAAATAGTTGGAGGAATGCAACATCCGTGTCTTCCAGTTGGCCAACTGTTGACCCTCAACGGCCCTATTGACCTGTTTGGAGGGTATAATGGGTTGGGAAAGACTTGTCCTCTTCATTGCTTCATAGAGGGAGGGAAGGCCTCATTGGTGGAACCCGTGCCACACACGTACAGTGGGCTATCCGTACATTTCCAGTTGAGCATGAAAGATCCAGTGATGAGCAAGATTCAGTTTGAGAGAGAGCAGGTTCTACAGTGTGATTTAGCCTAAGCAAGGGTGGGCTTCAAAAATTTTAGCAATGGGATCGCTGCTCGGTTGCTGAGTGGGTGTGGCCATGGTGGGCGTGGCCTCATCGGCCTCCTGCAGCATGGCAGGGGGTGCAGTTTTGCCCACCCCAGACTCCGGAGGCTTTGCTCGAGCCCCTGGGAGGGAGAAAGCAACCTCCCCGGGCTCCTGAGTCTCTCTGGAAGCCAGAAATGGGCTGATTTCCGGCCTTCCTGAACTTCTGGGAGGCCCGTTTTTCACCCTCCCCGAGCCTCCCTGCACGCCCTCCACTTACCTGAATCCAAAACGGGCCGCATGGAGACACCTGGGAGGGGTGGGGCGGGGTGGGCGGGGCCAGCCAGGAGTGGGATTTGGGGGTTCTCCAAACTGCACAGAATCTTAGTTAGGGACTCTCCCGAATGCCTGCAAGCCCCCAGTAGCCCACCCCGGAGCCAAAGGCATTTGAGTATGTTCTCACGTTTCCATTTCTAGATAATAATACAGGTTAGTAACTCTCTCTCAGATAACTACTTCACAACTTTTCAGGAAAGTGCAGTACAATAAACATTTAGGGCAACTAGTCTGGTTTTGCAATCTATCACGTTCATTGGGGGAAAGGATGGTAGCTCTTCTTTTATGATCCCCATAATTAGACTCCTAGCATATCATACATTACAAAGGAGACATTCACAATTTTGTTTTCATGGTTCAAACTTCTTGTAAAAGAAAACCAATATTGTTTTCAGGAGTCAATAATAATAATAATAATAATAATAATAATAATAATAATAATAATAATAATAATAATAATAATAATAA
>NW_020769373.1:2213961-2225040 GCF_900518735.1 Pseudonaja textilis | reverse complement strand
AATAATAATAATAATAATAATAATAATAATAATAATAATAATAATAAGTAGCCCTCAACTTAACAACAGTTTTGCTTAGTTCAAAGTTATGACACTGAAAAAAGTGACTTACAACCGTTTTTCACAGTTACGACCTTTCCAGCTTCCTCATGATCATGTGGTCAAAATTCAGGTGCTTGGCAACTGACTCGTATTTATGACAGTTGCTAGGGCTCAAGATCATGTGATTCCCTTTTGCAACCAAGCAAAGTCAACGGGGAAGCCAGATTCACTTCAACTGGCTTACTAATTTATCAACTGCAGTGATTCACTTAACAATGGCAGCAAAAAAGGTCGTAAGATGGGGTAAAGTTCACTTAACAAATGTCCCACCTAACAACAGAAATTTTGGGCTCAATTGCAGTCGTCATTTGAGGACTACCTGTAATGTTGACTTCAAGATTATTGAAGTATCCCCCTGTTTGCTTTCTCCATCATCTTAATTTGCTGCTGGATTTTAAATGTTCTCCTTGAAGTTGGTGATCGTCTGAATGGGTTTAATCGTAAATATCTGAAGATGATTCAGACGTAATAGTAATGTTCTGGGACTGATGAACATCCTGGCTCTTGTAACAGCAAGTTTACAAAGACATTGAAGATCATGAAAGCAAGATTATTTAACCTCCAGAGGGATGGAGGTTCTGTGATCCAGTCCTTGTGTGTTTGTGCACAATTCTATTTGTTGTGTCTGGGTTTTAAGCCGGAGCAGATGTTGAAATAGAATGACGAAACAGCTGGATGGAAGAACTAAGTCATCTAATTTTCAATTTTATCACAAGAGCCTTCCTCTCTCTCTCTCTTTTTTTAGCTCACTGCAATTCTAAGCAAGAATTGCAACACTTGTTTCCCCATCCCTTAAAAATTGAATAGAATAGAATAGAATTTAGAATAGAACAGAACAGAACAGAATAGAATAAAAGTAGAATGTAGATTAGAATATAGAGAATATAGAGAATAGGTTTGGATAGGATAGGATAGAATTCTATTCTATTCTATTCTATTCTATTCTATTCTATTCTATTCTATTCCATTCCATTCCATTCCATTCCATTCCATTCCATTCACTCTACATTCCTATTTCCATTCAATTCCATTCCATTCCATTTTATATTTTATTTTATTTTTCTTTATTTTTATAATTAAATCCTGTGCCAACGATCTTGCCAAGGCAACTTTAGGCAGCTTACATTTAAGAGCAGGTTGGTCTCATGAAGCTATGGATGGCCTCTGTAACACCAGCGCTGCAGCTAAAAATTTTTTTTGCATTTCAATAAAACAACACTGCGAATATCTTAGATTACATCTTCTAATGTACTTAATGAGCATTGTGATATACATACATACATACTCATTCAGTCTCGTTTTGGTTTGGGGATACTTTATTCTAAAGGCTGGCTGATGTGTAACCATTTGATAGGAACATAAATTGTCATTTTATTGCTGAGTTCACCCAGCTCACTAAGCCATGATTTATAGGTGCCTAAGATAGCTCCGTATTAACAGGCTCTTGGGTTACCTTACACACTGGCTTGTTTCCCGTGTCACACTGTGTCAATATAAGCCAAAATAAGCAAACCAATGGGCTAGTGTTTGAATTTGGCTACACCTTGGGCAATAATCCAAGTTGAAAAATTGATATTTTTCAGGGCCACGTATTTGTTTTGCCGGATGAGATGAAGGTACTCTAAGTTGCAGTTCAGATCTTAGCTTCATTTAGTCTCCCAGAATTAAAGAGGATAATTGATGGCTCCTTTTTTTTAGGAGATCTTGTGAAAATGTAGTGCTGAGAAACAAATGGTACTGTAGACTCTAAAGCAGTGGTGGGATTCAAATTTTTTTACTACCGGTTCTCTAGGCATGGCTTGGTGGGAGTGGCAGGGGAAGGATATACTGTAAAATCCCCATTCCCTCCCCACCCCACTAACCTGCTTTCCAGCTCCGTTCTCCTGTGCAGGGTAACCAAAGAAGAGCCAGCCGATCAGCTGGAACTCAATGGGAGGCAGAGAAGAGATGAGGTTGGTGGGGCCAGTCAGAGGTGGGATTTGCCAGTTCTCCAAACTACTCAAAATTTCTGCTACCGGTTCTCCAGAACTGGTCAGAATCTGCTGAATACCACCTCTGCTCTAAAGGTACTCCTTGACTTACAACAGTTCACTGTTTGCAATTACAGTGGCACCAAAAAAAAAAAAAAGACTTCTGAAGTTTTTCACACTTACAACCGTTGCAGCATCTCTATGGTCACTCTATGATCAAAATTCAGACAGTTGGCCACTGACTTGTATTTATAATGGTTGCAATGTCCCGGAGTCATGTGACTTCATGACAAGCACAAAATCAAAGGGGGTGAGAGATTCACTTAACAATTGTGTTACTAACTTAACAGAACTCCGGTGATTCACGGTAGTGACTAAAATGGGACAAAACTAGGGGTTGGGATTCTACCGGTTCAGATCGGTTCTATAGAACCGGTTGTTCTGATTCTGCCCAGTTTGGAGAACTGGCAAATCATGCCCCTGGCTGGCCCCGCCCCTCTCCATCCACCCCTCTCCTCCCCTCCCAGTCAGTCCTTATTGCGCACGCATGTTCTGATGATCAGCTATGCCGGGACCCCCCTCGCTGTCTTACTGCTTCGCCCAGGAGGCAAAAAGGGGCATGCGGGGTGTGTGTGTGCTGCCCTCCCACCATGCACCCCGTTTCTTTTGCTTTCCTGGGAGCAAAAACGCCCCCCAGGAGATTAGCATGAGGCCCAGGAGGCAAAAAAGGGGGATGCTACAAAAAAAAACAAGCCATGCCCACCCAATCACATGGCCATGCCCACCTAGCCATGCCCACAGAACTGGTTGTTAAAAAATTTGAATCCCACCCCTGGACAAAACTCAATAACTCTCACTTAACAACAGAAATTCGGGGGTCCCTTGTCGTCGTAAGTGCAGGACCGCCTGTGTTGTGAAAGCTTCGCAGATCAGTTTTATTCCTGATTCATTAATTAGGCCTTGGGAGGTCGACTTCTTTTCTTTGTTCATGTGATTATATATTTATATTGTTAAAAATAAACTCAAATGAAAAACAACAGCATGGTGAAGTGGATTGGGACGGTTCTTTTGAAAAATTATAACCTGCCTGTTCTCTCCTTGAACCTCACCGTAGCTTTTCTGCTTTCTTCCAGTTGAAGAGGGCGAAACATCAGACTTTACGCTGAACTGGGACCCGACCGTAACCCAATCAGGTAAGCGCAACCAATTGCTCACAGCACAAGATACATTTTTGGTCTTTACTCTCGATTCCAGCACGGTGACTAGATTGGTTCCATATGGCTAATAAAACCCGAAGACTAATATTGTTCTGTTCTCTGGGGAGCCGAGTGCACTGTACCAAGTTATGACTCTTTCACGCAGAGCAGCTCCAAAGTTGCTTTTTTTTTGTTGCCATGGGCATCATGGCGCTTTCGTTCTGATGTAATTATACAATCATGGGTGTGAATGGGATTTCTCCTTCTCTTTACTCAAGTGTGAATTTGATGCTGTAATACTTTATGGTATCCCACTGCAATGGGTTTCTTTCCTTTCCTTTCCTTTCCTTTCCTTTCCTTTCCTTTTCCTTTTCCTTTTCCTTTTCCTTTTCCTTTTCCTTTTCCTTTCCTTTCCTTTCCTTTTCCTTTTCCTTTTCTCTTCCTTTCCTTTTCCCTTCTTCCTTCCCCTTCCCTTCCCCTCCCTCTTCCTTTCCCTTCTTTTCTCTTCCTCCCTTGCCTCCCTTCCACTCTCCTTCCCTCATCCCCCCTCTCTCTCCCTCCTTCCTTCCCTTCCTTCTTCCCTCCCCTCCCTCCCTTTTTCCTTAAGATGGTTGGATTTCCAAATCATGTTAACCTATTTTTAATCTAACCATGGGGTAAATAAAACCCAGTTAACTAGAGTCACATAACAAGCTAACTCACAATATTTTAAGTACAACCCCCCCACACACCCCCACACCTTTGATGGTAGTTTTGAATGATTCAGAATGGATCAGATCAAAAGGATGTGGTTTAAGCAGGCGGAAGTATTTTCTTCCCCCCCCCAGAGGTCAACAGAGAAAGGCCAGGGGGGATGATGTTGGTTTGGGCCAGGGCATGAAATGAAAAGCAAAAGGTGGTTATTCCATCTTTGATTGAAATTCTACATTACTTGACTGGTTAACCTAACCCTAACCTGTAACATGTTTGCTTCGGTTTGAGTTTGCTCCGTGTTGGAGCAAACCTAAAACTGGTGTTGTAAAATTAACTTCATGTATTTATAAAGAAGTTAAATGAAGCCTCAGCCATCTGTGTTTACTTTTCTGGCGCTGAATTTACACCGCAATACTCTGAACACACACCCTATCACTCAAGTCGGTATTTAAAATAATTAAACGGTATCCAACGAAGCGGGGAAGAAAACGGGGAAGAGCACAGAAATCCTTAACATGAAATACTTAATCTTTATGATATTGTTTAGTTTTCTCTCTAGAACTTTTATTATGAGTCTTGGCTGGCTGTGGAATGCATGCAGGTAGTCCAGCACTGGGCATTTGTCAGAAGCATTTGTCTATTCCACCATAGCTATTTTACTCAACAAATGTAGCAAACCCATTGCACTGCTTATTCCTTTCCTTTTTGGTATTAAACTGACTACGGGGCCACACAGTTTATGGATTGCAATTTTAATATAGTTGGAATAGAATAGAAAAACAGACTTGGAAGGGACCTGGGGGGGGTGTCGTTTAGTTCAGGGGTTACCAACCTTTTGGACCTCAGGGACCACCAAACTCATAATTTTAAATCCTGTGGACCACTAATATGAATGTTGACTGACGGTGGCTTGCTGACGTTGGTGGGAAAGTCAGTTTAGTTTTAGTCTCCAGTCTCCTAATCATCCTGGTTGCTCTTTTCTGCACTTTTTCTAGAGTCTCAATCTCTTTTTTTTAATTGTGTGGGGACCAAAACTGGATGCAGTACTCTAGGTAGGGTCTTGCTAAAGCTTTATAGTGTGGTATTAGTACTTCACTTGATCTTGATTGTATCCCTCTGTTAATGCAATTTAGGATTGCATTGGCTTTTCAGGTTCGTTTGCTTCCTTTCGTCTCCTCATCTGATGGCCCCTCTTGAGGACCTCAACATCTTCCATACTTCGCAGGGACTCTCGCAATCTCCACGGTCCTCCGTGCAGATTTTAGAACTCCCGCTATACCTAGCTCCTTTTTAAGAAATGGAGATTGTTCCGAACAATGATGAAAAGGATTGCCTTTTTGGTTTTACCTTTAATAATAATAATAAAAAAAAAACACAGCCCTGTTGTACTAAAAGAGTTAAGCTTTGCTTTTCATCTCATGTTCCAAAGCCCCCAGAGGGACATTGTCTTTCGCCTGTAAGAGATTACTTCCTCTGACTGCCTTTGAGTTCATATCTGGGCAAACCCAACAGAAAAGCAGAATGTTTTTTTCTTTTGAATGGTTAAGCTGCGAGCTGAAGTGACAGGAAGTCTCCGGGGATTCAAGACTGACATCCCGTGGCTGTCTCACCTTCAGGATATGGAGAACTCCATATATATATATATATATGTGTGTGTGTGTGTGTGTGTGTGTGTGTGTGTGTCCTCCAGCCAATCAGAACACGGCCAAACCCCCAACCAATCAGAACACAGCCAAACCCCCAACCAATCAGAACACACCCACACCCAAGCAGAACACAGCCAAGCCCCCACCCAATCAAGTCACACACCCTCTAGCAGTTAAAAGGAAGAAGCAGCTGCAAGCTCACATTACTCTGAGAAGCACAGAGCCAAAGACACAAGCCTGAAGATGATGAATGAGACTTCATCGAAATGTTGCCTAGATACTTCCAATCTTACACGGGAGAAAACCCGAATGACCAAAGCTCCACATACAAATACCCGCGAGAACCTCAGAAACACACACACACACACACACACACACACACACATACTCAGCAGAGGGTTGGGGGGTCTCTTCCAACTCTATTATGTTATGTTCTATGTAGTGATGATTTAAACAGAGTTCAGGGCTCAGTTATTTGCAGGTTTCCTGGTAAACCAGGAGCTGAAGATTGAGGGACCATCTAGAAATCTACATTGAGATGATGATTAGCTACCAAGGAAGAGTGGAAAAAGAGACAGTGGTCCTTCCATTCATTTAAATTCACCCCTCTCCAAATAGGGTAAAACCTTTTAGCTATTTTGATGACATCACCAGATGGTCTCCTATGGACCAACCAAAGGTGTGAGGGACAAATTATGAAGTTGTCTACCTTACCTGAAAAACATGGCCTACATATCCTAAAAATGGAGCATACACATCACCCTTAACCAGAACTAAAGCAGCAATGTTGTGACTTAATGCACTAATGTGAAGTCAGGAAATGGTGTCTTATTTAGCAATTTGTGGCTTTATGCCATGGGAGAAGTTGGCTGCTGATTAACACCCTATAATGATTTGGGGATTTGGATGTGAACCAGGTCTGATTGTTTCCTTCTTTTGCAACTTGGGTGGAAAGAGTGAAGACAGTTTTGGTTTGAAATCATACTATGAATTCAGTTATAGTATTAGTAATACTTTGTCACTATAGTTTGTATTTGTATCTAGGAAGTAACCTGAAACAACACTTTTCTATTTTGTATTTTTTAAAAATTTCTCTTGTTTGTAGCTGGTTGTTGACCAAAATAAAAACTGACTACAATATTTTTTAAGTGAACTAATAAAATCTCAAAACTAAAACTAAAAAAGGAAGTAAAAGAATATTGGGAAAAAAACAAGCTTTTGATATGCATCCAGACTGAGATAGAGACCAAGTTTTTAAGAGAAGTAAAAACATTTTGAACATCCCTATTAAATATTATTTTCCAGTGGGACATTTACACCAATGAAGAAACTTTATCGGAATAAAAACGTGTTGCAATATCTAACCCTGTCTGAATGCATTTTTCTTTTATTGTAGCATTCTTTTCAAAAAACGGCCTATTACATTTGCAGCCAGACTAATTTCCTGCACTTTCAGATTACCTTAGTCCAAGCAAAATTGTATTTTAGTTTTTCAGGCTTTTTGTTAAAGCCAACCTGTCAATTAGTAAAATGAAGCAAATCTGTTTCTTATAAATTGGCAATTTTTCTGGACGATAAACCAAAACCCAGTCAGATTCACACCTGGTGTCCAAAAAGTCAAAATGGTTATTTGCAGTCTGTGTGCAATGGATGTAAAAAAAAAAAGGTGAGCTTGACATAATCACTACCACCATCTTGTTTTTTTGTGATTTCATCTTCTGCAGTAGTTACGATCATTATCCAAGCATTTGGGTTGATTTCCCAATTTCCTGAAAACTTTGCATCCAAAGGATGGAGTAATTGTGTCTCGCCACTAATTTGTTTACAACTCCATCAATGCACTCTAGGAAGGAGTCAATTTCTACGGTATAATTTTAGCCAATTTTATTTGATGGATTTTTCTTCACAGTCAGTTCTTGATAACTTTCTGGAATACATTTAACAAGAATTATTAGGTAACAATCTCCCTTTTTAAATTCTTCATGGCCTGAATTCAAGCATTGTGCCAAACTATCGTTTGCTGAATTAGCCGTCGTTTACGGGATTCACGTAACACTAATTCATGGTTTATAAATCCAAGGGGATTCCTGTAATACTAATTCATGGCTTATAAGTCTGAATCATGAAGAAATCGCATTCAGGGTTATCAATTGTCATGAATGCTCGGAAATGAGTGTTGAGATCCGGCAGTTAGTTCTTAATCATGCAGGAAAGGATCCAGTCTGTATTTTTTCCAAAGGAGATTATCTGATTATCCTGTTGAGTTTGGGGGCTGCTGGGTTCCTTGAATAATAATTGCAAGAGTCATTTAGGGTTGGAAAAAAAATGGGGGAGCTGAGAATGGAAGGCAATGCCTAATTGGTCAAAGCAATATGAATCTGAGAAGCACACATTTTGCAAATCTGGGCTTCTGGCTCAAAGAATGAGCTACTTTCATTCCACAGTGATGGGAAACATCTTTTTTTTTTTTTGCTCATCCTCTTCATGTGCACAGAAAAGCAGGGAAATTAGTATTGCAAGTGGAACTCTGACTGTTGTGATTGGTAGATGCAACTTTCAGAGTTAGTTTTTGAGAAGGGACAGAAATTAAGCAATATATACGGTCTCTCTCCCTCCCTCCCTCTCTCTCCTGGCACCTACTTTCTTTCCAATTTTTTCATCAGCCAAATCTTTTCTTTTTTTAGGATAGACATGAGCTAAAGATATCCCTCTGTGACAAATGAAGGAGATGTCTTTTGGACTGAAACTATATTTTTTTTGAACAAGGTTGTATACTTTCAACATATGCATTCACTTATTTCAGAAGTGAAGTTCCCGAAATCCAGTGAATAACAAATTGCAGCAGGATTAACACGAAAGTTCGCGAAAGAGTTGAGTTTTTCCAATTACTGGAGCACATTTCTGGCTAAACCATGGTTTGTTGAGATTTGTTTCATTCCTGAAGTCAGAGTTGGCAGGATTCACACTTCGTAATACATTATACTGTGGTTTTACTGGTTTTGGCTTAGTGTAGGGCATAAAACCTTTGACTATAGCTCCGAATTCATGATTTACAGGTTCATTTTTGCATAACTTAGACATGATGGCTTACTCAACACATCAGAATTAAAGCCAACCCTGGCTTAGTTGGTATGTGAAAACAGCCAAAAAGGTCCCATCAGTTCAAGGTATCCCAAATATTGCCCTCAATTTATGACAGTCAAGATTGATCTTCTCCTACGGATGAATACTTTCTCTATTCTTTAGGATAAATTTGATTCAAAAGCAACAATATATAAACATTGTGTTTCTGTGGTGTTTGTGAATGTGAGCTGGTGACAATGCCATTGTTCAATTGTTGTTAGATTTAAGTTAAGGGAGCGTGTTTGGAGCTGAGAAAAATAGGAAGCAAGGCAGAGGTGGGATTCAGCAGCTCCTGACCAGTTCTGGAGAACCGGAAGCGGAAATTTTGAGTAGTTCAGAGAACCGGCAAATATCATCTCTAACTGGCCCTGACCCCATCTATTCTCTGCCTCCCATTGAGTCCCAGCTGATTGGCTGGGTCTTCTTTGGTTGCTCTGCACAGGAAAACGGAGCTGGAAAGCAGGTTAGTGGAGTGGGGATGGAATGGGGATTTTGCAGTATCCTTCCCCTGCTACCCCCACCAAGCCACGCCCACCAAGCCACACCATGCCACACCCATCAAGCCACGCCCACAGAACCGGTAGCAAAAAAAATTGAATCCCACCACTGAAGCAATGATTTCAAATGTTGCTTCCTTTCTGAAAGTCTGGTGCTTTCCATTGTATATCAGTTAATGTGCAGAAATCAGAAGTGCCTATTAGACAGGCCAAATCATTGAATGGTAGAGAAGATAATATTGGAAGCAGTTTCTGGAACTCCAAACACATCCTTTAAAAAAATTGAGAGAAAACAACATATTTCATCTTAATAATAGAAGGTCTTTAGATGAATGGAGGTGACACCCAAATGATGGTGCCCTGGAAAAAATAGAAATATTTGTGCCCAGCCAGATGCACGTGTGTTCCATATGAAGATGTGTAATGTATCTAAATAATTATAAAGGAGGGGAAAAATCCATTGCCTAGATCAATGTTTCTCAACCTTGGAAGCTTTGAGACGTGTGGACTTCAACTCCCAACTGGCCATGCTGGATAGGGAATTCTGGGAATTGAAATCCACACATCTTAAAGTCATCAAGATTGAGAAATGTTGGTCTAGACAGCCAAGGTAGACATTGGAAAAAAAGAATGGATGTCAGGATACGTAAGTTTTTTTTCCTTCCTTGAGTAAGTTTACTTAAGGAATTCACTGTGGGATTTTCTCACTTCCGTCGCCTGCTTTGAACATTTCTCTGTAGATGAAGTCTGGAGGGATTGATCCTTCCTGGCATCAGATCTCTGGAAAAAAAGAAGCAATTGGGAAATGAGAACATCAACAAGGAAATGTATTTAGTGGGTGAAAGTAAAGACTTATCTTTGCATAATTTCTTCCTACTCCCAGCTAAGCTCTCTGTTAGGTTCCTTTTTAGAATCGAGTTCTCAGGCGTGGTTTTTGTTCCCCCCTTTCTTAATTTTCAGCATCTCCAGTGCCCAACTTCAAAACTGAAGGCTGAAGGCCCAAATTTGGGCCTGGAAAAAAACAACAACGTGTAAAGGTTGTTTGTTTTTCTTATTCCAGAAGAAGAAGAAGGTCTTCATAATCCTTTATTGATAGACCTTTTTGGGTGGCTTCAAAATATAGACCGCCTTGAGTGTTTAGTCTCCCTGGAAAAGCAGGATATAAATTGAGCAAGTATGTAATAATTAATGACAATCGTTTTCCCGATGTAGAGAGTGAGAGAGAGAGAGAGAGACGGATTAAAAAAAAAAAAGTATGTGAACTAAATTAAGGTTAATTAGGAGCCTCCCAAATAGCTAATGCTTCATCAGCACCAGAACAGCATGTAAATAAATTTAATTTCTCTTTCCCCCACCAATTGAACACTTCTTCAGTTTAATTACAACAGCAGCCTTTTTTTCTCTTCTCCCCAACATATTTTCATTAGTGGGAAATGGCGGCTATTAGCTCTGTCTGGAAAAAGGGTATTATGAGCTTTCGTTTCTCCCTACCTTGGTTGGGTCCCCTCTTGAGAACAAGAAAACTCCAGGAACTTTACTTCATAGACCAGAGGCCCAATTAAGGATCTTTGGATGAAATATGAGAAGCAGGGAGCACCCAGGCAAATAAAAACATCACTAATGAAAATTCTGGCGAGATCCCCATTAATTGTTTCAAGTGTTTCCCTTTTGGGTCTCTGTGTGTTTTCAGCGTTGCTCAGTTAACACTCGGCTGCCCTCACCCTTCAAGACATTGGCCCAGCTAATGGGAGAGCTTAAACTGGCACTGGTGCACCTAGATCTTCTTGAACTAGAACTCCCAGCCTGGCCAGTGATGAGGGATGCTGGGAGTTGTAGTTTAGCCAAATCTAAC
>NW_020769373.1:2187946-2203037 GCF_900518735.1 Pseudonaja textilis | reverse complement strand
CTTCCTTCCTTCCTTCCTTCCTTCCTTCCTTCCTTCCTTCCTTCCTCTTCTGTGCTGCCTATCTCAGCCTAGAAGTGATAATAGGCATTTGGAATAGGCTTGTAGCTCAGTATTTAAAATAAAGTTAAACAAGTCAGTGAATAAATACTTTGATGACGTGCAAAATATTCCTGAGCACCAAAGTTGTTTTCGAAATAAATAATAAAAACAGGAACCCTAGAATTAATTTTGCTAATCTTGTTTTTTGGGGGGGGGGGGGGGGGGGGGTGGTTGGCTGGCTTGGGAGCAATGGAAAATATTGGGTTTCAGGAAAGGTCTCTTGTCTGTATTCCATTAGCACCTAAGAGAGATGTGGTTGGCAGTTCTTGTTTTAAATTAATTTTATATACTTGATCATATTTTATGGATTTTAACCTGATAAAACCAGTGAGTTGGCATCCAGATTTATGGACTGTTGGCTGTGTCGGACCTGCTGGCTTTAAGGAGAAAGAATTGGCATTTAATCTCCCATGATTTGCATCTAAGTAAGATGAATTTGAATCTAAGTATGCTTTGGAAGTGCATTCAGTAAATATGACAAAACGAGATTGGTGATTAGTATACAGAGGAAGGGGAAAAACTGAGTTTATTATTACAATAAGATAACGCAGAGCAATCGAACCTGTGACCTTCTTTCTTTCCTTTCTTTCTAATTTGATTGAAATCACAAAACAGGCTGTGAAAGAAAACACAAGGTTTTTTTGATAGTGCCTTCAAAATCAGACTTATATTTTAAAACTTTGCAATCCCCGTGAAGCTTGATGGCAAAGAGATGTGCTTTCCTGCATCTGAAAACTGTAGTGTTGATTTAAGCCTGGTGGCATCTTTTGATACATTAAAAGTCTTTACAAATGATTTTTTAATATTTCCCTTTTGGGCGTAAGGGTATTTACATGCTGTGAGACCTGGCAGGGGGTTTCAAAAAAATTTTTTTCTAGCTTGATCAGCAGGGGCAAATTTGAGAATTTTTTTTGGATTTCTAGTGCTGATGTTAAACAACCTCAGTAAAAAGATGTAGCCCTGGGTTTTTGACATTTTCCAGAAATAAGCCGCATTTCTTGGCTGCTGTCCTGTTTTTGAGTGCTCAACAATGCTAATTGTCTTTCCAGTCTCGAATATGGGAACAATTAGTTCATCTGTTCAATTTTTAATTTTATTAAAGAATGATAAACTGCCAGCTTGCTCATTGATAACTTGGAAATGGTTCCTTAACTTCCTCCTGGGTACCCTGTGAGTTAAAGACTGCATGCAATTTTTGGCTAATAATATTACAGGTTTCTTGTCCGGACTAGAACATTTTTATGCAGAGTTCTGTTCCTTTCCTTGATACCTGTTGCTTGTCAGGGAGTAAAAGGGAATGAAGGAATGAAAGACAAGGCAAAAAGAGGAATAGCAGAAAATGAATGAGCATCTCACCATAACATGGGCCTAACACAGATAAGGGGATCAGAGGTGGTATTCAGCAGGTTCTGACCAGTTCTGGAGAACCGGTAGCGGAAATTTTGAGTAGTTCAGAGAACTGGCCAATACCACCTCTGACTGAAGATTTTACAGTATCCTTCCCCTGCCCCGCCCACCAAGCCCCGCCCACAGAACTGGTAGTAAAAAATTTTGAATCCCACCACTGAAGTGGATGGATGGTTGGAGTCATGGAATCAGTAGGCATGAGGTGAAATGGACTCCAGATGATGGTAGAGGACAGAAAGGTCTGGAGGAATGTTGTCCATGGGAATGTTGTGATGGGTCGGACACGACTCTGCAACTAACAACAAGAACATAGATCACCCCCTAATTTTATCCCTGTCTGCAACAGCCCTTTGGGTGGAACAAGCATGCCTGGCTCAAAGCCACACGGTGAGCTTTTATGGTTGTCGGTAGATTTGAACCCAGTCCTAGTCAACATCTCAACTGGCACACTATATGGTGACCTCCATGCGAGCTCTTCTGTGACTAGCATCCCTCTCAAAATAACATGCATTTATCTGCTTGTGGCTTTCGCTATACAGAATTGCCTTAAAATAACCAGTTTTTGTCGCCGGACCTTCAACTCCAGTAAAATCAGCAGGAGTTTACACTCCGTTTGCCTCTTTCCTTTGGAAATGTGGGGAGCGATCCAGACTTAAGGGTGACTTTCCTTTTTTTTTCATTGGCAGGAGGTTTGAGAAGAGAGCTAGAGAATGATAAACGAGAGATCCGGGCATTGGAAGAGCGCAACAGCATTACCAGCCAGGAAGAACGAAATGAGGAAGATGAAGATATGGAGGACGAATCAATTTACACCTGCGATAACTGCCAGCAAGACTTCGACTCTTTGGCAGACCTGACCGAACACCGAGCTCACAACTGTCCAGGAGGTAATGTTAAACTCGCTTTACAAATCTGACAGGTGGTTAGCTGAGTAATTGGACATAGCAACAGCTTGAGGCCTCGAGTGAGATTAAAGAATTAATAATGTAATTTTACTGTTAATGTAATTCTACCGTGGTGCCTTGGGTAGGCTTTGTTCACTTCTCTTCAATAAAATTAAAATTAAGAAAGCAACTTGGCTTTTCCAGTTGCAGATCTGATGGTAATAAGTTGAGATGATGATGATTATTATTGAGGGTTTTTTTTTAAGGCAGGCAACCAGCAATAGAGGGAGTTGTTTGAGCTTTTTTTATACCCAATCCAGCTTTGATAGGTTTGGGGAGAAAACTCACCCAACTTTTCTCTCTTCCTTGCCATGATTTTACAATTTTCAGGCTGACCAGCAAATGCCAAAAACTAAACCAAGGACCCTTCTGTAGAGGGTAGGCACAAAGCTCTTGATGTGACCTGGAGGATTTGTCAAGGAAATGGGGAAATCAGAAGATTCAGGAAGTTCAAAGAGTATAAAGATTTATTGCAAGCTTAATCTCTCTACAAGAATCTGGCCAACTGAGTGTTAAGGGAAATGAGGGGGAGATAAGAGAGGCATTCAAGGTGGACTTGATTTAGATCTCTTGTGGGTGCAAAGAGACTCGTGACTTATGATACATTTGACTCCACCCTTGGGCTCAGCCTGGTCATCTCCCATCAGGTTCATCCTGAATTCAGCCATCATCTTTTCTGCAATGGTCCAGCGCAGCCTCAACCACCAGAACTAGAACAGGGCAAAGCCTGGTTTAATGCATTGTTGAGGCTCTAAGGGGTTTAAGGAGCATCTAGAGGAGAAGTTTATGCCATCTTCCTCCTTCTAAAGTAGGTCCACCCATCATTTGCAGTGTGGCCTTCATAAGGTACAACTTCTACTCTGGAGAAAAATGTAAACTTCTGATCTATGCCAAGGTCAGGAATCCTGTAGGAGAGGACCAGGCTGAATTAAACAGAAGGGTTAAACGCATCATAGGTCATCAGTCCCTTCACATGCACAAGAGATCTAAGTCCAACCCACCTTGAATGCTTCTCTGATCTCTTGTGTATTTCCCTTGACCATTAGTTGGTCAGATTCTTGTAGAGAACTTAAGCTTGCAATAAATCTTTATACTAATTTGAATTGCCTGAATCTCTTGATCTCCTGATGCTTGAGACTTTACCTGCTCACAGCAAAGAGAAAGAAAGTAATCAGATATCCGTGGCACTGGAGAATAACCTTATAGTACCTTTCCGTCAGGTGAAAGCAACCAGAACCACTTGTGAACAATTCCAAACAGACGCTTTATTGCTACTCCGCTATGTTACAAGAATCTCACCAGACTTTCCCTTGGAAAACAGTCAGATAAGGCTTTAAGGATTCCGGGGGAGGTCTTGTGCCCTAAAAGCTCAATTCCCCCTTAATGCCTCCCTCCAGTTTAGCTGGAGATTCCACCCCATCATCTGAACGGGGTTTGTCTTTACGTTCCGTTTTTGCATGGGGCAAGAACGCAGAGCCATTGAGTCTGCTTGGCGTGTCAGTGTCCTCTTCTTTGTTTTGAAGCATTGAGGAATCTTGTGCAGGAGCAAATCGATAAGTTATACATTCAGGTTGATAATGTTGCAACTGCAGCTAATATAATACAGTATAACTAATGACTTCCATAGGGACGCTGAAGTTTAGTTGACCCTGCAGTTTGGGATCAGGGCAAGGCCGAGGATGGACCATCTCTTTCAATGCGGTCCCTTAGAAATTCATTAGAGTTTATGGAAGTTGCAGTGTGGTGTTGGAAAAAGTTAACAGCCATTTTCACCCTGCTCCTTGTGGCTCAGTATATTTCAGGGCAAAACCTCCATCAAAAACATAGAGGTCTTCATTCCCCTTTACTTGGTTCTGTTTCATTTCTGATGCCCGGAACCAATCGGCTAGATTGCTTACTTTTTATTTTTATAACCTTGAAACTTATAACCCCTTAAATGGGGATGCATCGCTTTAGAAAAGGGACCTAACGCAAGGTATGAAGAACTTTGTCGTTGACATGTTCATCCCCAGAAAAGAACTTGAGATCTCATGCTGTGCAATTGTAGCATCTGCAGCTGTGGCAGAGGCAAGACAAGTTTTGTGGGGCTTGATTCTGGAGGGGCATATCCACCACGTTCTAAAAGATAGGTTGAAAAGGAACAAAATTGATCGAAAACTTAAGATATGATCATATTGAACATCTTGAGCTAAAGAAACCTGATCTAAAAATTCTCTTTGATGCATGTCTGCCCTACATAATGATAAAAAGTGGGATAAGTCCATTCCATTCCCAATTTTCTAGCAGCCAAATCGAACAACTAAAATATTTCTTGAACAAATTGTTCTCCCTCCTCTCCTCTCCTTTCCTCTCTCCCCTCCCCTCTTCCCTTCTCCCTTCACCTTTCCCTCCTGTCCCCTCCCCTTCCCTTCTCTTCTCCCTCTTCTCTCCCCTCCCTTCCCCTCTCCTCGTCCAATGCTAATTCTGTATTTGCTGCTTCAAGCAAGATAGTGTTTTGTCTCTTTGACGCATGCCAGTTAAAAATAGGAGCTGTTTTATTCGTTTTCCTCCAGAGATAGGTGGGTGGCTGGGAGGGAGTGGTATGGAGGTCTTTTAATTCCTAAAGTGCAGAAGAACCCATATGCTCTTGACTGGATAGTATTTCTTGAGTCCCTTCCTCCCTCTGTGTCTTTTATTTCTTACCCAGAGGGAGAAGGTGGCAACTCATAAATTCCTTGCCTCTCTAGTTTCTGAGTCTGACAGTGGAGTATCTGTAGCACATTAGCACATCAATGAACTGGATGCTATGAGGTTACAAGTGGGGTCCCCGAGCATTTCATGAGACCTTCTCCCGTTGCTATGCAACTTACAGGTTACCTGTTTCAAACCAGGTTTAGCAGTAAGAAAGCTTAAAGGAGGTAGCTATTTCTAAAGTTCTGCGAGCTGAATTCAAGGTATTTTGGGGTTGTGGTTAGTGTGTGCTGTAACCTTTTGCATTGTACAGGCATGCCTTTAAATCGCAGTAAGCATGTTGAAGAGGACACAGTGGATCAGTGGCTAAGATGCTAAGCTCATTGATCAGAAGGGTTGGCAGTTCGGCGGTTCGAATCCCTAGTGCCATGTAATGGAATGAGCTCCCGTTAGTTGTCCCAGATTCTGCCAACCTAGCAGTTTGAAAGCATGCAAAAATGCAAGCAGAAAAATAGGGACCACTTTGGTTGGAAGGTAACAGCATTCCGTGCGCCTTCGGTTTAGTCCTGCCAGCCACATGACCACGGAGAGGTCTTCAGAGAGTGCTGGCTCTTCAGCTTTGTAACGGAGATGAGCACCGCCTCCTAGAACCGGAAACGCTGAGCACGCATGTGTGAGGGGAACCTTTCCTTTACCTTTTAAGCATGTTGATGCGATATTAAATCTTCCTCCATGTTCTTTCCTGCACAATCCTTGCTAGCTGATGTTTGGACTCTCGTCAGGATCCAAAAACCATTAGAACTTGGTTTTAGAGGTCCTATGAAACTATAGAAGGCCCCCAAACTGGATGACCACAGATCATTACAAAGAACCTCTGAACATTAGAGCCTTAGATTTGTTTCTGTGATTGCTGATTTGTTCTCTCATTTCTCCAGAGTTAGATGAATACATTCTCTCCCCAACCTCTTTTCACCCCAACCAACCACTCCATGAGAAAAATTAGGGGCTGAACAATTGACTCAGTGAAGTCCAAGATCGAGAGGAAATTTGAAACCTGGTTTTGCCACCCTGAATCACAACACATTCATGGTTGGCCTTAGCTTCAATTTAATTTCTAAATTGTGAAGCCTCTTCCCGTTGGCATTCTCAATTGTGGTGTGCGCTCTGAGCTTGTTTGTTTTCTTGCAGATGTTTCATTACTAAACAAGGTAACATCATCAGTACTAGAAGGCAATGGGGTTTGCTCAGAAAACACCAAGGATCCCACATTGTGAGTTACAAATCTTCTCTTCCGTCGTTGATCTCAGATTCGCCAGGATTGCAGTTCCCCAAATCCCCCAACCTGAAGGTTAGGGAGAGTTCTTGAGCTACCAGCCTCTGGTCCTTACCAAACTGGGTGTCCTGGGCCACAAAAATAGGCTCTGTGTCATGCAAAGTAACACTTCCTTTGTTTGTCCTTCCCGCTGGGATCTTGCGTTGCGCCAAATGTACTGAAGCACATCTCTGTTCCTGCGTGTCTCTCTGGATAACGTTCCCGGTGGATTGTGCCCTTAGTTTAGACAGCTGCAGCCATAATGACCTATTGCCTCTCCTTTATTTTTCTTTGTCTGGGAAAGGGTGTGTGTGAGAGAGGTTTTCTCTGACGGAATCGAGTGCGTTTCCTATTCGGTTGGCGGATGTGTTGACTGAGATTGTATGCTTTGATTTATTTATTTTTTCAATTCAACATGAAACTCCACCCCAGTCATTTCTCTCTTGGCCATCCCATATGGCCAGGTCCAATCCATTTCCTGGTAACCCAAGAATAAGCCGTAGGAAGTTTCACTGAGGGTGCACCGAAAATGTTCATGGATGTTCAGCCAATTCCAAAGGATGTACAGGGACATCTGCTTTCCAAGCATTCTTCTCCCAATTGTTTTGGTCAGTGTTTCTCAACCTGAGTAGATTACAGATTAACAGAATTGGAAGGGATGTTGTAGGTCATCTAGTCCAACCCCCCACCCAAGCAAGAGACCCTACAACATTTCTGACAAATGGCAGTCCAATCTCTTCTTGAAAGCCTCCAAGGATGAAGCTCCCACAACTTCTGAAAGCAACTTCTGTTCCACTGATTGATGGTTCTCCCTGTCAGAAAATTTCTCCTTATTTCCAGGTTGACTTTCTCCTCGATCAATTTCCATCCATTGTTCCTTGTCTGGCCTTCGGGTGCCTTGGAAAATAGATTGAACCCCTCCTCTATGTGGCAGCCCCTCAAGTAGTAGAAGACGGCTATCATGTCTCCCCTGATCCTTCTCTTCATTAGACTAGCCATACTGAGTACTTGCAACCATTCATCGTATGTTTTAGCCTCCAGTCCCCTAACCATCTTAGTTGCTCTTCTCTGCACTTTTTCCAGAGTCTCAAGTTTAAGCTAGGTGGACTTCAACTCCCTGAATTCCCCAGATAGCTTGAGAAGGTTGAGAAACATTGATTTAGGTTGTCTTAACCCGAAGCAAGCTACAGCTCCTTACCTCGTTTGAACTATTTGGAGAACTTGCTGAGCAAGGGCCTTTCTGTAGTTTGATGTCTCATTGTAAACCATAAGAGAAAAAAATAATGAGATTAAATTGCAGAGAGTTAACAGAATTTCAGGAAAGGCTCCATTGAGCTCGATGATTAAGCACTTTAGGCTTGGCGCTCTTAGCAGACCTGAAAATGGAAAAGGTTTTGTTGATTCCGTTTCGATCCCTTTACTGTAAGGGCAAAAGGGTTGCCATTTAATGGCGCCCGGAAAAAGACAGTCTCTGAGGCTGTGGAGGACCCAGAGTGCTCTAAGCATCCTTGTCACAAAGTGCACAGGAAGCTTTTGAGAAACTAGCGAGCAGTAGGAATTTACTGAGGACTTTCCTTGTGGTTGCATACTTCTTCTTGGGTACAATGCAAAACTTGCAAGTTGTGCGACAAATATATTTTTTTGAAAGTGGGTTTTTAGAGCTCCAGTATTTTCTCAGCCTTAATGGAACAGGAAGAGAGTACTGAACTAGCCTGGAAGATCATGGTTGACTCATCGGAGGAGCTATTGAGTTTCTTGGAAGATAGACCCATCATTCACCATTTGATATGATCATATCCACTCTGCCCATATCACCTCTCAACTTGTGTCAGCAGCTGATTTCTTGAAAACATGTTGAGGCCGTCCATTCACGTTGAGGTACCCTGCTTGTGGTTGTCCATATACTCTCTAATCCAAAGTTAAAGACCCCATCAGACCATTCAGCAGGAAGAGTTTACAATAATAGTATCAGACGTGAAGATTCAGGACTGTACGTTAAGTTGTAATTAAGATTTATTGCTCAAGTCCTTACACAAGAATCTAGTCAACTAAAGTTCAATACTGAACTGGTGCCAGATAAGGAATTCAGGAGGAGTTGGTCTTAGGCTGTTTCTGGGAATGTAAGGATTCTAGGCTGATGACTCGTTTAACTCTATATCCCCTGGCTCTGTCTGCTCTTCTGCAGATAGTCAACATACCTACTTTCAAAACATCCGTAACTAGCACATAAATCCTGGGGACTAGGCATAAGTCATAGTCAAGAGCCAGAAGGTTCAGATGTCCACATGAGCAATTTGAACATGAAAGAACAAAGGAAGAACAAGCACCATTCCTAGCCTTGAACTATTTAAATCAAGAACTTTTTAAACTAGAGTTGTGGGATCTTCACAAGTTGGTATGCATTACTCTTAGATGGACTGGAAGACTACTTAGGAATAACTGCCCTCTGGAATGTCTTTCCTGTCCATCCAGGCACTTTTGCCCCCTTGACGGTCTCTGCATTGATGTTCTCGTGAACCCAAAATGATTGGCGGGGCCAATATGCTGACTCTGCAAACCGCTTAGAGAGGGCTGTAAACACTGTGAAGTGGTATATAGGTCTAAGGGCTATTGCTATTGCTACTATAGAATTAAAGTTGGATTTTAGGAAGCAAGGTCTCGGCTTGTGGGAATTGATGTTTCTCTAACCTGGAGCCTGCTTGCAAAGATTCAGTAGCTTCCATGAGGACTACCAGATGACCATGAGAGGGTGGCCAAGAGATACAGAAATCTCTTTTTGGTGCCCTCTAGTGGTTTTCTGAGTTTTTTCATTAGTCAGGTCTGGTGACCGTAGCTTTCAGAGCCTTGGTTTATCTTCTTCTTCCAAGCTAGCCATGAGAAGGGGGTTTGATTAAGTGCTAAAATGAAGCAGTCAGGAAACCAGAATTTTGATGTTCCCCTGGTCTCCTATTTGGGCATGACATTAGGATGAGAATATCAACTGATGCACAGCTTTGAAGTTGCTGCACATAGCTGCAGTGCTGTTCACCCGTTGGGCCTTCAATGGGTAGGAAGGGACAGGCTAGTCAATTTCTACCCTACATATGTCAGTTTCCCCGGTGACTACTGATGGCTCCTCTCTCTCCTGCTTCTGCATTTAAATGGCGCAGTTTTCTTTAAAATTCCAGATATTCATTTAATCAGCCTTTCCCAAAGGAAGCAACATGTCATTTTTTTTCCTTTTACCCCAGAAATAGCTTGCAAAATTAAAAGAAATGCGAGTTCCCATCTGCACTTAGTCCAGAAGTGCCCATTAAATTAATTCCCTTTAAAGGAAAGGCTGAATAAGTTTCTCTGATATCTGATACCATCAGCAACAGGTCTTGGGGCAATGATGACCAGCCTCTTCTGCCTGTGCTGAGTCTTCCTGATGAATTCTTAGTAGGGTGAAGGGAGCCTCTCTGGGTGCCAGTCTTAGCTGCAAACCAAGATCTAACTCAGGGTTCCCCAAAGAGACCAGTATCAATCTCCCAAGATTATGGACAATCCTATGGGATTGTCCATAATGTTAGTAAATACCTGGGGGTCAATAGGTGGTTGATAAATGATGGGTGATTGATTGGGGTCAATTAATCTTTTGGAGCGTTGGAAAACTGTCAACTAGGCTGGAAGGGAAGGTCAACCTTATGCCTCTTGTGATGGCACAAAGACTCTAAGCTAAGTTGATGCTTGGCATTCCTCCCTTTCATCCTATCTGGCAGTTTCCCAACACTGGGTCTCTGCAGAGCAACATGCCAGTACCAAATCCTGAAGCTGAGGTAGCTACTGGTTGGATGGTATCACCCAAGGTTGGATGGACAGTACCCTTGAGTTGTCTCTATCCGTTGTGTATTTCTCCTGGCCTTGCTCATCTATCATTATTCTTCCTAGTACCATTAATCAAAGTAGTATTTATTACACCGTGGTGGTGCAGTGGTTAAAAGGCAGCATTGCAGGCTAACTCAGTGCTCCCTACCAGGAGTTCGATTCTGACCGGCTCAAGGTTGACTCAGCCTCCCATCCTTTCAAGGTTGCTAAAATGAGGACCCCGATTGTTGGGAGGAAGACATAGACTTTGTAAATAGCTTAGAGAGGGCTGTATGAAGCAGTATGTAAGCCTATGTGCTATTAAACTATTTTCATATCATAAATGTTTTGGAGGAGATGAACAATCTGAACTTTCTCCAAGAGGTTGATGACCTGGAGACCCTGATCTCAGTAGACAAAATAGGAGAGACGGAGAAGACCTCTGCTCGTCGTCTGTCTCTTGGCTTCTGGTCTCCTTTCCCTGCTTGTGAATTTTCCAGATGCATCTCGTGGTTGGCCTAATCCGATCGGTGCTTTTCCATCACCAGCACTTGGCTCATGTTCCTCTCAACCTGGCAATTCTCAAAAGGAAACAGATGAGAATAAATTTTGACGGACTCTCCCCTTGGCACTGATCGGACCTTCCTTCGTTTTCTGTTTTTTGTTTTTTTTTGTTTTAATCCCCTTCCAAAAAAGAACCTTTTGGTCTTTCTGGCTAGGGAATGCAGAAAGCTTGGATTTTGTTGTTGTTTTGTTTTTGCTGGTTATTATTACTTTTTTTTTTTTTTACATTTTTTGGTAGTACACATTTCGAACGCGCTTACTAGAGCCTCATTAAACTTGGCTTGTTTGCAAACACACAGCTGGCATGTCTCTCTCCCTGTGCTTCAGGCACAGGGAAACTCGGGCGCCTCCTCCCTCTGCTGCCAGCTGACTAAGGGGAAAGCAGCCAACACAGCTTGGTTGTCTTCACATAGCCAGAGCTGGGGCAGCCACCAATCTTATGGCTTCGAATGTCCCTGAAGTCTGAGTAACCCGGGGCATGTACAGATGGCAAGAATTTTTCCAGACTGGAATGCTGTCTCTGGGTCAGATTGCAATGCCCAGTTGTGTGGGAAGGAGGGGAGAGGGAACCAAGGCTGGACAGCTGCCTGGACTCAGGAGAGAGAGAGAGAGAGAGAAAGAGAGAAGAGGAGGAGGAGAAGAGGAGGAGGAGGAGGAGGAGGAGGGGAGGGAGGGAGGGAGGAAGGGAGGGAGGGAGGAAGGAAGAAAGAAATGAAGGCAAGGCAAGGCAAGGCAAGTCAGATTTTTGGTGAAACTGCACCTGAAATGCATTGTTTTAAATTGGGAGTTTGAGGTTCATGTATAATAGAATGTCCCTCTCTAAACATTAAAATAGATACGATGCCTTTTTACATTTGGAGGTGCTAGTTTTTCTACATGCAGTGATTCCCCTTGTTCCATTTGATGGTATTCAAGCCCCTTCCTTCCTCCCTCCCTCCCTTACCCATTTGAAGTAATACACAGACATTTAGAAGCCAAGCCAAAGAGATTGTTCTCTTTGTTATTCCTTTATTTGCTAGATACATAACTTACCTTCATTTTTCTCCAGAAGTTCAGACTGGCTTCCGGGAGGCTTCATTTTTTATCCTGAGGTAACAACAACCTACAAGTTTAGGTTAGATCGAGAAGGAGTGAACATCTCATTTGCTAAACTCCATATTGGAGACCAATGGACTGCACCCTCTACCTCCCTAACATTGGGTTATGCCTTTAAAAAGAAAAAAAAAACTTCCTTTCCATGAATCTCCTTCTCACTCCAGTTATAAAAGCTGTAATTCCCCTTTCCCTTACTTCTCCCTCCTGCCTTTTTTTTTTTTTGTTTTGTTTCCAAACTCACTGCCTGCGATGACTAAAACAGCTGTCTGAATTTCTTTTCCAGTTCTGTGTTAAGAGTTTTCCTTCTCCATCTAAGTTTTTATGAATTCCAGACCAGCAGTTTGGGGCCAATTTTTTCTGCGCCTGTTGTGGGCGTTCTCATACGAAGGCATGTTTATCTTTTTTGAATTTTATTGGGTAGATTCTTTTTAATTAGTGGATAAAGCCACAACCAAAGTCTTTAACGCACACAGACACACACAGAGAGACACACACAGACAGACACACACACACACACATATAGAGTGTGGAAAAGGGTGATCTTTTTGTTCTCAGGTTTCCCCCAAACCTAATAAAATAAATACACGGTCAAGACTTCTAAATGGGTCTTCTGACCTTTTCCTTCTTTATTTAATGTGCCTGTGGGGAATTTGCATTTAATGGGAAGAGCAGAATGAGGGTGTGCATAAATTTGTTTTTGTCTAACTCTCCAGCCCATCCCATTTTCCTGAGCTAAGTCCCTGCCCTAAAACTGCTATATTCCCCGAAGGAGGAAAAATAAAATATATTGAAAATCCTTTTTTTATTTTTCTGTAGGGCTATATAAATAAGAGGTAGCGTGGACCAAGTGAGATCAGGGGAATTATTACGGTAGGAAAGGAGAAAGGTGGCTTACCTGCACGGAAGCACAAATAAGGTTTAGGAGATCTGATCTCAACTCTATAATGTTTGAGTTAGCCTTGACCCATTCTTATTTCCCAGACATTAAAGATCTAAAGATGTTTCAGGTCAGATTCTGAAGGGCGGGATTGATCCCGGCGTTCTCAGGTTGAATCTCTAATGCAACCAGGTGGGGTTGGAAGGGGCTTATCTCAGAATTATGGGATCTGGTGCTGGCCGGTGAAAAGCCATAGAAACAGACAGACTCAACAGTCAATGATCCAGAATGGAACTCTTTCCAGGCAGGGAAGTGTGGTTGTTGTTATTGTTGTTGTTGATGATGATGATGATGACGTTATCCATTCAGTCATGTCTGACTCTTGGTGATTCTATGGGCCAGGTCTCTTCACATCTTCCAATCTTGCACTGCTTCTTTGAGTTGTTTTATGCTCTGGTTGATGTCATATTTGATGGTGTCCAGCCATCACGTTTGTTTGTGGCCTTGTTTCCTTTTGCCACTAACTCTTCCAAACATAATTGCTTTCTCCAGTGAATTCCCCTGCATGACATGGCCAAAAGAAGTGAGATGGTGAAGGTTGAGGAACCTCTTCATTTTTGACGGTGTGATTTTAAGAGAGAATGTTTGTAGCTCAGGGTTGAAGTGTGGGGTCCTTGACGCTCTCTGAGCATGGTTGTTTTCTTGAAGATGCTTTGTTATCAAATTAGATAACATCATTGATCATCATCATCTTCTTTTAATGACCCAATAATCCCTTGCAGAGTGGAGTCTGGGCAGCTGAATGGAGCAAGTGGAGTGTTTTAGTGGCCAGATGCCCTTCCTGTCACCAATGCGGAGTTTTGTTCAGCAGATAAATTCTCAGCATGCCCAGAAAGAGAAATACCTGCCTCTACCGAGGACTGAACTTACAGCCTCCTGCTTGTGAGGTGAGAGCTCCACCTCTAGGCCACTGCACCACTCAAATAACATCATCAATGCTCATCATGAACCAGGCTCAGAGAGCACCAAGGGCTTCACTTTCTAGGTTCTACCAGTTCCATCTTTTGATGTTGTAGATACTGCACTCTATGTTTGGTTTTAGAAAAAAAATAAATCAGAATTTCTTGCTAAAAGTGGATTTTTGCATGAAGCCAGATCAGTCTGGCTTCCAGAGTGGAAGTTAGTGCCCCAGGGGATGTGACCTTTGACATACTGGACTTCTAATGTAGGTCTGTCTGCCACATAGCTTCTTGGCCTTTGGGCTAAGATCAGTCTGTGTAAAGAGCTGCTTTCTCTCCCAACACCAGATGTGTTAGCAGAACTTTCTTCTCGCAGTAGACAGGCATGCTTTGAACTCATGGCAAGTGCATTGCCATCTACGGCCTGTTGGTTCAGGAAGAGTCACAGCAACTCCTAAACTCACCCTTTGCTTAGGTTTCCACTGATGTTTTCAGAGCTTTAAGGAGGCCAAAACCAAGACTTTTGCCCCTGAAAGATCTTTGAATGATCCTTGGCATCATAATATTGGAGAGAAATTTAGCTCCATGCCTGTTTTGAGTTAGTTGTTTCATAACTAACCAAACCATTAAAATAATTAAAAAATAGATAACAAAAAGAGGAATTTCTGTTGTCAAAAACAAATGTTAGATATAATAAAGACAATGCAGCTATTAGTTGTTGAGATTATATTGTCTATCTGAGAATATAATCAGGTACAATATATGCCAGCCTCTGTTTTTTTTAATTTGATTATAATTTCTTAATATATGTTAAAATCTCTCTCTCATCTGTCATCTATCTATCTATCTATCTATCTATCTATCTATCTATCTATCCATCCATCTATCCATCTATCTTCTATCTATCCATCCATCCATCCATCTGTCCATCTGTCCTTTCCATCCATTATCATCTATCTATCTATCTATCTATCTATCTATCTATCTATCCATCCATCTATCCATCCATCTATCTTCTATCTATCCATCCGTCCACCCATCCATCCATCTTCTATCTATCCATCGATCCATCCATTTATCTGTCCGTCCATCCATCTTTTTTTAATTTGTCAATTGCTTACAAGATAATAGGTATAAGTAAAAACATAGTTATGAATACATGGATACATATAAGAAAAATAAAAAAATAAAAAATCTATCTTCTATCTATCCATCCATTCATCCATCCATCTGCCTTTACCATCCTCTATCTATCTATCTATCTATCTATCTATCTATCTATCTATCTATCCATCCATCCATCCATCCATCCATCCATCCATCCATCCATCCATCCATC
>NW_020769373.1:2174154-2187936 GCF_900518735.1 Pseudonaja textilis | reverse complement strand
ATCTATCTATCTATCTATCTATCTATCTATCTATCTATCTATCTATCTATCTACCTATATCTATTATCTATCAGATATTGGACTGGTATTCCCTCAGCTTACAGCCAGAGCACGATGTGACCTACCTTTTGATGTGCGATCCTGCAATTACACTGAGGGGAGGATATTAGGCCCCCTTTTATACAGAAAGTGCAGGCAGATGCCATCCGAAGTGTGAATCTTATTCAGGACAGAATGTTGCTGATGTCCCACTTCAAAGCCTGGTGCCATTTTTGTGGAGGTCATTTATGTCATTTCTACATTAACAGAAGTATTCTCTTCTTTTAGACTCCACAAACTGTACCACATATTTGAACAGTCAGCTGGCTGGTATCCAGATGATGCCCATATGGTGTTTATCTTTGACTTTGATTTCCTTTGGTTGAACGAAGGGTGTTGTATAAGCTCGGATTGTTGTATAACCAAGGATTACTCTCTTTTTAGTTTCCCCAGGGAGAGCTGAGTTGTGTGTAAATTTCTTTCCTGAAAAACAAAACAACAACAAAAAAAGCTCACCATTAAAAAGGTTTTATAAAGTCTTCCTTTCTCTCGAATGAGAACATTTGCTATTTATGATAGAAGAAACCTATGCCAATACACGTCAGCACTGTTACAATATTTTTAAATCGTATTTGTGCATTTCCTTTTGGCTTGTGAACTTTTGAAGTGAGTGGATTTTTCACAAGTTGCAAGACTAGACTATAAGGGAGTAGTGTGGCAAATTCTCCAATCACTTTTGGCCATCCTACTGCAATGGGACTTATTTTTTTAGCATGGGGGTATAAGCTAAGCCATTACCTTCTCTCAACAGGGATTAGTCTGTGGCTAAAATGCAGCCAAAGAGAAATATCCTTAAGATAGAGGGTTCATATCACAGCAGTCCATTTTTATATATACTGTATATAAATGAATATGTGAATGAATATTTCAGCTTTAACCACAACAACATAAGAGCACACAACAGGTATAAACTTAATGTAAACCACTCCAAACTTGATTGCAGGAAGTACGATTCCAGGAACACAGTGGTCAATGTCTGGAACTCACTAACTGATTCTGTTGTCACATACTCAAACTCCTTTACCCTCAAACTAACCTCTATTGACCTCACCCCATTCTTAAGAAGTCTGTAAGGGGTGTGCATAAGCGTACAATCGTGCCTACCGTCCCTGTCCTATTGTCCCCGATTATTAGTACCTATTTCTATTATATTGTAAGCATTTGACAAATAAATTAAAATAAAATAAATAAACTTTAAGATGAATGGACTTTAATTCCCAGAATTCCTCAGCCAATATTGGGTCAATATTGGGGTCAATATTGGGGTCAATATTGGGGTCAACCCCATGTTTTCATATGACATAATCCTCTTTGGGTTGTCAAACTGACTTCTTTTAGCACAAGTGTGGGTTCTCAACTGAATGTTGCTTTCTCCGTCTTGAATTTGGAGGTCTGTAGTTGTCAGTAAGAGGTTTTTCATCTCACCAGCAAACGGAAAGTCAGCGTTTTGAGTTTCCAGAGTCCTGGACAGTCCTTAAGTTTTTATGTTGGCAATATGCATTTAAAAATCTATGTAGTCTTTAAGTGTTGACAATGACCCGAAGGCGCATAATCATCACTATATTTAAATCTTGGCTCGACATTTCTCAAACTTGGCAACTTTAAGATGGGTGTATTTCAACTCCCAGAATTCCCTAGCCAGCATGGGAATTCTGCAATCCAAGTGGTCTGTGGGAGTTGAAATCCACCCATCTTTAAAGGCTGAGGAACCCTGCCTTAAGATGTGCAGCTAACAAACCCCCCCCACAGCTAATTAAATGTGAAAACACACAACCATATCATTGCTTCCTGAATATGGACTCCAGTTGCTCTCTGCTCAGTTTTCCTTTCCATTTGTTGCTCTCTTATTTGCTACAACTCTTAACACCAACGGGTCTCGTTAAAACCTGCTTTTTCCTTCAGAAGGGCAACCTCAGTTGAAATTTTGTTTGCCATTTGGTATGCCTGCCGCCTACGTTTTTATTTATTTGATTTTTACTTTGGGGGACGCTGTTGTTTTTCAGCAGATCAGCATTTGTGGCCTCTTACACATCCTGCAACCATTTCAGGGACTGAAAAAGATGCCAGGAAAAATAACTCCGTAGACTTTCAAAGTGTGCATGGACCATTACCTCAACGGGGTTTGATTTGCTAAAAGTTTAGTTCCTTTCAGCTCCCCCAGTTGTTTGCGTGATCAGAGAACACGAAATGGTTTTCAAATCCTGTTTTAATTTTATTTGTAGCTTTGGATTGCTGGAGGACTTGGCTTTCAAACTCTGCTGCTTGCTAAATCAGAGTCTCTTGAAATCTAATTGTGTTTGTTGATTTGCTCTGGGGATCTGCACGCATGAGTTGAAGGGGAAAGCAGGAAGGTCAAAATTGGGGATTTGCTTCTTTGCCCATTTATGTTAATTTATGCTACATGGGGGGGCTATGCAGCCCTCCAAATATACATGGGTGGGATGATGTCTTCAGAAATTCTCGGTCATCCAGGCCCTAATTGTCTCAAAGATACTTTTTTTTTCCTTCGAAAGACAACTGGATGGAAGGAAAGAGTAACTGTAGCAGCACAGGCGACTCACGAGTAAGGCTGCAAGGTGATGGCCCCTCCCTTTAGAGAAAAGCCAGCTGAGAAACCGGAGTTCTTTTCAGGAAGCAAAGAAGTTTTTGCACTCGAGCTTGGTGGATGTTTGGAGTATCTTGGTTAGTGTTTGGGCATTATTTGTGTTTGAAATATTTCTTAGTAACTTTATCTAGTGTTCTTGGCAGCCTTGCACAACCTTGGCAAGGCTCAATCTTATCAGAGACAATTAGTTTGAAACAGCCTTTTAACTGTGAAGGAACAGAATTAATAAAGAATCATTAAAAGGTTTTGCTGTTACCTCTATTTCATGTTTGTTTCCTTGGAATAAGGTTTGGGTCAGAACAGGGGAAGGGAAAACCCATAACTCCCAGATTCGGGTTTTCCCAGATGTGTCAATATGACAACTCTAATAAAATGAAACTTTGAGTAAACGCTTGTCTCAGAGTTTATTGGTTTGGAGTTGGTTAGTTGGAACGCTGACATTTATCATGCACCTGACTTTTGATTACATGACTGTAGGGATGGTGCGAGAGTCCATAAATCCAATGACTGGATCATAAGTCACTTTTTTTGAATGGTCAGTAAACAAATGATTGTAAGTTGAGCATTACCTGTATCCATTCTTGCTCTTCTTTTTCGTTTTAAAAGTCATCTCGCAGAGAGCCTGCTTTCTCCCACTGTGATGACCCAGGGTGGGATACAAAACAAACACAGTCACAGAAAACAGGTGAAGCCTCTTTTATTCCTTCAGTTTCCTTCCAAGCTCCGAATATCTTTGATGGAAGACAAAAACACTCCCACACAAACGGTTACAAGAAGAAGAAAAAAGCAACACAAACCAGGCAAGATAAGGACTGGAGGAGGTCCACAGGTAACACACACTGGGAAGGACACCAAACTCAGAGAGGAACCATAAACTTGAGATATTTCCATGCTTTGTTTCCAGTGTTCGCCCATATGCAAGCCTGTCCTCTTATTCAGTTGTCACAGCTGCAGCCCATGAAGAGGATCAAGGCCCTCTCCTCCCCCAGTAGACCACGTCTCTCCCTGATCCTCTCCTCCCTGTGTGCCCTAGGATGGAGAGGGGATGGGCCTGGGTCCTCCTCTGACTGACCAGCCGGCCTCTGCCCTTCCCCAGCCTCCTCCACAACCTCCGGAGCCACACTTCCACTCCCTTTCGGCTGTTCCTCCTCTCCCTCAGAGTCAGTCTCCATCAGGGACATGACACCTACCCAGCCAAGGTCTCCATGTGGCTTTTGAAAGCTTCCAACATCTGTTGAGATGGTTATTCCAGTTCGGAAAATTCTTAGAGAGGATACCTACGGCGTTTCATAATTCTTGGACACTTGCTTACACTAACATTGGAGTCTGTGCTAGAGGCTTCCCTCTCTCATCCCTTTGCTTACGTTATTATCTAGAGTTGACAGACCGCTAAAATTATCTGAGGATGTAAATTTCAGGTCACAGCAACCGTGAAACCTCATTTATAAATTGGGCTGCAAAAGAGGAATGAAGAGCAAGACGAGATGGTTCTGAAATCCTTAGGGAAGAAGTGACTCTGTGTATCCTTCTGAACTTCAGTTTCCAACAATTCATGGACAAGTCTGGGGACTAAAGGTGCTTTTTCAGGAGGCAACTGGACTTCCGTGTTTTTTTTGCTTTGCTGGCTGAGGAATTCTGGGAGTTGAAGTCCACAAGTCTTAAAGTTGCCAAGCTTGGAGACCCCTGCTCTAGTGTGTGGTCATTCCACACAAACAATTTGGCTTGCTCCTTCTGCTTTGCTCCCATAGTCAATTCCTCCAGTGGAGAATTCTTAATTTTGATGGGATCTCATCTGTCTCATTTCCACAGAGCTGTGGGTCATTTTGGTAAATCTTCCAGGATATTTTCTTTCACCTGATCTGGAATAGTATCAAAGAACCCTGACTCCACCGCTTAGTTACACAGTTCTCCCAGAGTTCACGAGTCCCTTGTCAAGAACATGAAATACGTCCTCCAGCCTACCCCAACGTCTGGAATGCTTACAGATAGCCCTCGATATCTTTCCGTTCAATCCTTTTTTTTAAAGGCATGGATGCAGATTTTTTTTTTAAAAAAATCATACAATCCAATTAATACCATTCAGGTGGAGTCCATTTTTTTTCCTCTTCCCCCCTCGAGCACATAGGCCAGCTACAGAGAACAGTGATAGCCTGCCAAGTCTTGGGGAGTGAGTTTTCCTTCCATCTGAATTTTCTACAGTTCCATTTATTCCCTCTGAGATCAGATTGCATTCTCCTCTCCTTTGTGCATCCAGCTGTCTTTGCAAATCTGGAAGGTATCGGCATGGGGTCAGAGAGGCGTCCAATCCGCTTGCTGGAAAAGGTTGAGCCTAAAGCAAGCCAACTGGATAGGATTTTCCACAGAGGTCTTATTCTGTTGGGAAGGCTGACTTCAGAACAAACGTCCTAGGATGCAGAATATCAGTTGACTAATTCTTCGGTGAGCTTGGCACATATTCCTTTTTGAAAGGAGACCAAGTGGGAGCTGTCAATAATGATGATGATACCATACCTTATTTGCTTAAGTTTATAAATCCCCCCACCAGAGAAGAGAGTTGGTGAGCGGCACACCGTAGAAAAACACATACTCAAATATTAAATAAGGAACATCTCATCCTGAACTGCAAGGATCTATCCCAGAACAATATGATCTTCTTGGCCTGCTTAGGGATTATTAACAAGGGAGGAGGAACTGCATGTACCTCCAGAGGAGTACGGTTCCCCCAAAATGGCAACTGTCACAGAGAAGGCCTATAAGCATCAGTCCAGGTGGGGTGAAACATCTATGGGACAATTATTAGAGTGGTTTCATTAGAAAATTGTCTGGATTCCTATAAAAGAGACTAGGAAGAAACATCACTCTTTTAAGTTTTTCAGATGATTGTGTAGGAGGTGATCAGGCTGAGCCCGAAGGTGGGATCAAATGTGTCATCAGTTTGGAGTCATTACATTCCCACAAGAGACCCAAGTCCAGCCTTCCATGTAGTCTGTTGACTCTTATATGGCACCAATTTGCCTTGGCCATTAGTAGTTCGGACTCCTTCATATAGTTAGCATGAAATAAATTCAACTGTGCTTTTGAACTCTATTCTGGTGCCTGACTTCTTGTGCCTGACAGATTGTTCAGAAATGGTGCATCTCTTTCATGAAAGGGTCTTCAAACTTAGCAAGTTTAAGACTTGTGGACTTCAACTCCCAGAATTCCTGAGCTAACATGACTGGAGGAGGAATTATGGGAATTGAAGTCCACAAGACTTAAAGTTGTCAAGTTTGCTGACCCCTGCATTCATGGTTCTCTTTACATCTACCTTTTTAATGAGAGGGTTTTCTTAGAAGGTTCATGGAATCAGCCAAGGTTAAGGTGTATCTATTGACCTTATATCATCTCACGAGTAGCACATTTTCCAGAATTGATACTCTCTGAGGTTCTGGAGACCCTTTGGCTGACTTCAAAAGCCATTGCATAAAGCTAAAGATGAATAGAATCAACCAAGCTTTATCATGGAAAGCCGTCTTATATATGGATCAGTAAGGAAAGTATCTACACCCGGCAGTTGAGAAGAGCTTTTGGAGGTCTCCATTCCAGTTCCTTAAAGTGTCAGGTAGCAGCATTAAGAACCTTCTGTAGAGTACAAATTCTGAAGAACCATTTTTTTCCCTCTGTCTTCTACAATTCATGCTTTATTTTGCTGGGTAGACCCTTTAATGCTATTTACTCTCCCATCACTTTCCTACCTCTGTGTAAACTGGGCTTACAGCCCTGATATGCTATCTTTCCTATAGCACTGTGTCTTTTAAAGACATTGTTCCTGACACGACAATATGGTCATCACCTTGACTAGATAGGTAGTAGAGTTAGCACAGCCTTCCCCTAAGATATCTCTTTCAACCCTAAGCTACAAACATTCTCCTTTATTGGTGTCTGTTTCCTAGACAGAGGCTAATATTTGGAATAGAGTCTCCTGCTCCAGCAGGGGGTTGGACTAGATGACCTCCAAGGTCCCTTCCAACTCTGTTATTCTATGTTCTTCATTGTATTGGCTGTTTTTTGGTTCACACCCCCCCCCCCATTTAATTCTTCTTACATTCACAAGGGCTTCCTCTTCCTTCATTTTGCCGAACTGTCAGGATTCCGGCAGTTGCCCTAACTTAAATCATGAGCCTCGAGCCAAGTTTCAAGAACTATAAAGAATTTATTAGGAGCGAATATGTCGGCATGACCTATTTGAAGCCGATTCTGAGACACGTGATTCACTGTCACCCCAGATCCTGGTTTCCCCCCACCCCTTTGGGTGCATCATAATTCATATTCTCCAACGAAACAGGTTCATAGCCAAGAGTCATCAATCACGTTCTCCAATTAGCGATTTGCCCCGGCAGAAACTCTGGCCACTTAGTTACAATCTTTGCAAGATAAAAAATGGAATGCACTTTGGTTCCAAACTGCTGCAATGCTCTTTCACATTTCCTCTCCTCCCCGCTCCCCCCACTTCTGTTCATGGCAACTCTAAAACAGGCATAGAAATGTTTTATGAGTTGACACCAACTCCTTTTCATTCTTGGGGGAAAGGTGACAATATCTGCAGAAAACATTTCTGTTCTTCAGAATGGAGCGTGGACATGAATTTTGCCCGATGCTTTATTGGCGCTCTTGAGAGAAGCCTAAGATCCTGCATCGGACTTTTGTTGTTGATTGGGTCTATGGTTCAAGCTTACTGACATCCCTCACTTTGCTATCAACTTCTTTGGTTGTAGGAGGACACGTCAATGTTGACATGTTTAATTTTTGGAATCTTCCTCTTTAGTGTTGCTGTGTCATGAAATTACGGCCTTTCTAGGGATCTGCAGAAAATAGAACTTTCCTTGCTGTGTAGTTGTATTCTCCAAGCGCTGTGGAGGGCATTTGCCCTGCCCCATTGAGCCAGGATTAAAATCGAAAAACAGGAGAGATCCCCCTAAATTAAATAACAGCTGGGAATATTGTGGCTACTGTCATGGCTGTATATTAGGGACATCGAAGAGTCCATAGAAGAGCAGGATGGTTCTTTGTTCTCCTTCCCTTGTTTTGTTCGGTTGCCAATTTTAATTGTCTTTTTTTAAAGTCTGAAATCCTTGGCTGAACTTTAAAAGTGAAGCAGGACCAGACCTGATTGTTCCTGACATGGATGACTACCAGGGAATGCCCAAGGAAGTCAAGCAGTCTTCTTGGAAGAGGCAGTTGTGAATAATGGTTGTGTTGCCATCTGTATGATACTGTATGACTGTAACTTTGTCGCTTGTATCCTTACGATTTTTATGGACTGTTTCCTAGTATGATTGGATTGGTTATTGCACCCTATGACTATTCTTAAGTGTGGTATGTTATGATTCTTGACTCTTGATGAATGTATCTTTTCTTTTATGTACACTGAGGGCATTTGCACCAAGATAAATTCTTTGTGTGTCCGATCACACTCGGGCAATAAAGAATTCTATTCTATCAGAGTCAATCTGGACATGTCAATGAGGTCAGTCACCAGGAATTTAGTTTGACTTGAAGAAAGTTGTATGACCCGCCTCCCCTCTTAAGTTCCAATAGGCAGAATGGAATGTCCTCAAAATTGTATCTTTATATAGTGGATGAGGATCTGGAATGAAAGATGATTCCATCTGCAAGGATCAAAATGAGATGTTGGATCTTTCTGCTTGGTTCAGGAAAAGGTGCCATTTCAAAGTTATAAATGCTGGCCATATTGTCCAAGGAACAAGAATTCACGGTAAAGGCATTTTTGTTTAAATATTTTGATGTGGGTCAAATAAATTGTCCTGAACGGTTTCTTTTGGACATCTGGTAGGGAGCTTTGGAAATTCCCTCCCTCCCTCCCTGGTAAGTGGCTGCTGGTGGTTGAAGGAAGGGCTGAGGGGATTGCAAGACTGCCTGGGAAACTGTCACAGAATTTCCAAACACATGTTAGCGACTTGCCTCTGAGCCACAATCCGTTGCTTTCTGCATAGAGGGCAGAGATTGATTTATATGTCCTGCTGTAGAAAACCCACTGAAAACCCAGTTAGTTACATTCGAACCATATTGAGAGTTATAATTGGACGTCTATTTTAGCGACAGCGTCTCCATCTCTCTCCTTTTCCTTCTCTCTCTCTCTCTAATGTGGGTGTGAATGTAACCCAACGTTGCTGTCAGGTGTACATGAAAAACACATATTTTTATGTGTCCTTTTTGACAATCCCTTTGTTTGTAGAGTGTGTGTGTGAGTCTCTGTGTGCATGTGGTGTGTACACACCCTCACACACAAAAACCTAAACCAGTATCAGCATCACGGATTTCTTCAAAAGGGACGAACCCTTTTCCAAGATGCATCGTAGCCACCTCCACCCCTTTCTAAATTATTGGAGAACTAATCCGTGTTTTTTTTTTTCTCCTTCTGCTTCACACAACTACTTGATTATTTGTTTTTACATTAAAGGTAATAAGCAGCCCTATTTAATGGACGCTTGGGTGTGTGTGGGGGAGGAAAGTCCACACCACACTCCTCGCCCCTCCTGATCTTAGGTGTGCATGTGTTTTGCACAGGCATGCATTTTCCAGGATTACATCTGCTTTTACCGTTAAATTTTTATGAATGCAGGCATACGGCATATTTCTCCTTCCCTCCTTCGGCTCAGAGAATTTTTCTTCCCTCCCTCCCTCCTTCCCTCTCTCTTTCCCTCTCTCTTTCTTTCTCTCTCTCTCTCTCTTTCTCTTTCTCTTCCCCCCACCCTTTATTTTTCTTTCTCTCATCTGCACAGACAGACTTGGCTTGGCACACTACGAGCCTGCACAGCTTTAAGTATTTAACGGAGGAGCTCTGTTGGAAATTAGAGCATCCGTGCTCGCTCGGCAGGCTCTGGGGATCTGCCCTCCCAGGGGCTTCGCGTCTGGCCCCCCCCCGGCTCAGCACCCCTGCTGCGAATGCCTTTCTTTCCCTCCCAGCCCCCATCACCTAGGTAGCTAATTCGGTCGGGGAGTCTTGCCCTCCCCTCCTCTCTGCCTTTCCCTCCCTCGCCTTATTTAAGCCCCAGATCACTTTACCAAGCTGAACACGGCCGGGGCCAGCACAGACCGACCCCCCCTTTCTTTCCACACACACCCCCACCCACCCTCCCTTTCCCCATTTTGCTCTGCACAGATGTGTGCAAGGAAAGAGCGAGAGGGAGAGGGAGAGAGCGGTGGCCAGACCTGTGGGCTGACCTCCGGATTCCTTCAGTTCAAATGCCCCCCTCTCCCCCCCGCTTTGTGGGCATGCAGGAGGGACCAGTTGAGTGGGGGGTGGGGTGGGGTGGGGGCTGCCAGTACACCAGGAAACCTGCTTCTGGCAAAGCAGCCCCTGCCCCTCTGCCTGGCTTCGTCAGCAACGAGAGAAAGGTTTTCCATCCGAAATGGCACTGGCTGGCCGAAAGCATTATGATGGGATGGGCAAGGAGTTCATCCCTCCCTCTCCTTCTTTCCTCCCTCCCTCCCTCCCTCCTCCCTTTCTTTTTCCTCCTTTCTTCCCTCCTTTCTCCTTCCTTCCTTCCTTCCTTCCTTCCTTTCTCCTTTTTCCTTCCTTCCTTTCCCTCCCTCCTTCCTTGCTTCCCTCCTTCCTTTCTCCCTTTTTCCTTCCATCCTTCCTTCGTTCCTTCGTTCGTTCGTTCCTTCCTTTCTTCTTTCCCTCCCTCCTTCCTTCCCTCCTTCCTTTCTCCCTTTTCCTTCCTTCCATTCCCTCCCTCCTTCCTTCCCTCCTTTCTTTCTCCCTTTTTCCTTCCTTCCATCCTTCCTTCGTTCCTTCGTTCGTTCGTTCCTTCCTTTCTTCTTTCCCTCCCTCCTTCCTTCCCTCCTTTCTTTCTCCCTTTTCCTTCCTTCCATTCCCTCCCTCCTTCCTTCCCTCCTTTCTTTCTCCCTTTTTCCTTCCTTCCATCCTTCCTTCTTTCCCTCCCTCCCTCCTCTCTTTCTCCCTTTTTCCTTCCTTCCTTCCTTTCCCTCTCTCCTTCCTTCCTTCCTTCCTTCCTTCCTTCCTTCCTTCCTTCCTTCCTTCCTTCCTTCCTTCCTTCCTTCCATCCATCCTTCCTTCCTTCTTTTCCCTCCCTCCTCCCTCTCTCCCTCCCTCCCTCCCTCCCTCTTATCTCCTCCTTCCCATTTGCTTGGCTTCCCCCCCTCCTTCTTTTTTATGAAAAATGGATGGCACCAGTTCCAGCGTTTGGAGACTAACTGGCAGAGCCGAATGTCCCCGAAGACTCGCCTCGTGCGTGCACCTAAACACTTCACTGAGCAATCTGTCAACATGTCAGCAACACATGTTTTGTAAAAAGCTTCCAGTGGGAGTAATGGTTCCCACCAGGGCTCCGAAAATGCTTTGAATTCAGCAGATTTCTATTGCGGGCATCCCCTGGGGTGTCTTTTACAATGCCTACATTTCAGAAATTTGAGCCAGAGACCCCTGGGGGTTTCCTTTCATAATGCCTGAAAATGTAGGGTTATATTGTTGGAAGTCCCCATGGGGTCTTTATTAATACCTGAATTCTGAGGAACTGGAAATTACACAGGGCACTGCAGGGGCCGAGCTCCACACCAGGAAGAGGAGAAAAACTCTGTGGGGATATTTCTTTTTCTCTCTGCCCCCCCCTTGTCTCTTCCCCCCCCCCCTTCTTCTCCCTTCATGCAAGAGTGAAAGAGAAGAATTTGCTAAAGGACAAAAATTGAGTCTCGGTGCATGTGTGTGTGTGTGTCGGTGTGTGTCTGTGTGCATGCATGGCGTTTCCTTCGTTTTAATCTGCTTTCTAGACCTCCCTGCTAAAAAAAAATCCTGCAAATCGGCAGGAAGGTAAGAGGAGGAGGAAGGGATGAGTGGAAGTCAACCACTACAAGCAACAGCAGCAGCAGCAGCGGCGGCGGCAACAACAACAATAACAACAACACATCTGTTTTTAAAAGCTTGCCCCGGGTCTTTTAAGGAACCGGCGTGTGGATGTTTCAAAATATCCTCCCCTCCCTTTGTGTGTGTGTGTGTTTGTAACGTGTGTTGCACGAATAGACACAGCACGCGCAAATTGTGTATGCCTCTCTCTTGACTTTTGTAATGCCAAAAAATAATAATAATATGTCTCTCCAGTTTTGGGAAAAAGCTCATTGTGGTTTGTTCGTTCCGCTGAACCTGGTTTGAAATCCAGAATCTCTTCAACGGTGGCATCCTTTTAACCTCCGGCCTGGATTCCTTGTGTCAATAGATAGGCAGCCCCGTAAATCAGAGAAATGAGTGAATGAATAAAAAGAGACACGGAGAGATTCCCCGTGCAAAGGAGGCCTGCCTTCTATTTACTCTTCTTAATGCAGGAGGAGATTTCATTGTATTTATTGTGCTAACCGGGAAGAAGATTTGCAGCCCAATTCTACGGCAGATTTGTTTGTTGTTGTTTTTTACGGGCGCCATCGATGCAAACTGCACGTTTCGTGATGTCATTTTGGCGCTTCCTCCCCTCCTTCCAACGTTTAAGAAATAGTTTGTTTTAAAAATATAAAAAGTGTGCTGTTATTTTAAAAAAATATCTTTAAAAAAAACAGATGTAAGCTTTGCTTATTACTTGCTCTATTCAAGTCCTCCCGCTTGCTTAAAGAAATTAAAGAGGAAGGGAAAACCCGCAGCAAAATCCAGAAGAGAGAAACAGAGAGGAAGTTGGATTACGATAAAGAGATAGGGAATGATCTTTTGTGTGATTAAAGTTGAGGATAATGAAGTGGTCCTTCTCGTGCAGTGTAAGACCCCAAATATCAACTTGCCATAGACAAACTGGCACTTTTTCCAAAAGGCCAACTGGATTTTCTTGGGTTTTCGTTTCCTTTGAAAACATTGGGAGAAGTCAAGATGACTGTACATCGCTGAAGATTTGATGGCAGTGTAGGAGTAAGATCAGCTCAGCCCAAATCTTACAGATGAAGATGTTTCTTTAGTCTTTTGGCCAAATTTTCCCTCTGGTTAGCAAGAGGTGGCTTTCCAAGCGTCATCCCTGCAGGCTTTCAAGAAGAGATTGGACTGCCATTTGTCAGAAATGGTGTAGGTTCTCCTGCTTGGGTGGGGGGGTTGGACTAGATGACCTACAAGGTCCCTTCTTACTCTGTTAATCCATAATCAAAGCTTTCTCGGAGATGCCCAATGGACAGGGGGTGGGGTTGGACTATATGACCTACATGGTCCCTTCCAACTCTGTTAATCCATAAGACATTTAACACCCACCCTTTGGACACCTTACAAATAGATGTGTTATATTTCACCTGTGAGAAGTCCACTGAAGTTCTTGTCTCTTTTGAAAGCCAATTATTTCCCACCAAATTGGACAAGAAATGAAAGAGAAAGAAAACAGCTGGAGAATCTCCTTGCTTAACAGGACATGTAAACCATTAGCACCTTTGAAAACCAAGTCAACCATCAAGCTTTGTAGTGCTTATCCTGGCTTTGTTTGCACGACATGTTTCTCTGTGGTTAATTTAACTCTTCTTCAATCAGTTAAGCTCAGGGTTTTGTTTTGTTTTTGAACTTGCAAGTTTCATGGACTGGTTGATGGGGTTGGTTGGTTTATGGCTGAAAATGCTGGAGATTGAGAGCTCCCCGGTGGTGTCTGAGCTTGGTGGTTTTCTTGCAGATGTTTCATGACCCAAACTAGGTACCATCATCAGCGCTAGGAAGGAATGGGATTTGCTCTCGCTTTACATTGCCCTGCCAGTATTGGTGAGATGTTTTTAAGAGATTCTTTGGTTAGTTTGTGTGGCAGTTTCTTGACTGGGGTATTGTCTCCTTCTTGATTGTTGGTCTGATGTTAATCTTGGAATTAATCTACTTACTGTATCTGGGTGCTGGATACCCCCAATCAAGGAACTGCCAAACAGGTTAACAGTAAACAGCCCAACCAAATAACTCAAAGACCACCTCCACCAAGGCAAGCCCCCAGAATATAAACAGAGCAAGCCCACTCCTCACTAGAACTGATAATGTTACCTAGTTTGAATATGAAACAATTGCAAGAAAACAACCAGATTCTTCTTCTTCTTCTTCTTCTTCTTCTTCTTCTTCTTCT
>NW_020769373.1:2153556-2164840 GCF_900518735.1 Pseudonaja textilis | reverse complement strand
TTCCTTCCTTCCTTCCTTCCTTCCTTCCTTCCTTCCTTCCTTCCTTCCTTCCTTCCTTCCTTCCACCTCCTTTCTTCCTCCCCCCCCCATTTCCCCCTCTTTCTCTCCTGTCTCTCATTCAACGTATGTGAAAATATGCTGAAAACCTAATCAAATTTGAAGGGTTAGAAGGGAAAGAGAGGGAGGGAATCCCTGCCTGGAACTTAGAAAGCCACATCTTTGTAGCTTGCCCTCCTCCCATTAGTCCCCTTCCCCCCCCCCTCTCTTTTCCTCTCCTTGGGTACAAACGAGAAGCCGCCTCGACCTCTGTTCTCTCCATCCCCCAAGGGACGGGCATAAATTTAGTCCCTTCTGGCAGAGCTCCCCTCATTCTGCACGGGGCTGTCGAGGGACCCCATCCCCCTTGGGGGAGGGCAGGTGGTGTTTGCCGAGGTTTTTATTCAGAGGGGGGGCCCCCTTGCCGGTCAGGAGGGACCGGCTGTTGTCTGAGGATGGGCTTCCAGGCTTTTCCACATACATTTCCCCAGGAAGGTTGTTAGAGGTAGTTCATTTCCAGTCTTCCTGCGCTGCCTCCTTTTGAAATGGCCCTGATCACAATAGACATCCTGGGTTTGTTTGTTTTTTTCCAGTTTGGCTGCGTTAAAAAGGACAGTAAATCAGGCAGTGGCTGGGGAAGCGGATTCTGCAGGTCGATCAAGATTAGATTAGATTAACAGATTTGGAAGCAGAGGGGGTATCCAGCCGGTTCTGACCAGTTCTGGAGAACCAGTAGTGGAAATTTTGAGTAGTTCGGAGAACTGGCAAATACCCCCTCCAACTGGCTCTGCCCCCATCTCTTCTCTGCCTCCCGAGTCCCAGCTGATGAGCTGGGTCGTCTTTGGTTGCCCGGCACAGGAGAACGGAGCTGGAAAGCAGGTTAGTGGGGTGGGGAGGGAAGGGGGATTAACCTTTATTTTATTCATTTACTCATTTATTTATTTTATCAAAAGCTTACAATACAATAGAAATAAGAATAAACTTAAGTTTAAATATAAGAAATAGGAACTAATAATTGGGGACAATAGGACAGGGATAGTAGGCACAGTTGTGCGCTTATGTACGCCCCTTACAGACCTCTTAGGAATATGAGGTGAGGTTGATTGGGGTTAGTTTGAGGGTAAAGGAGTGGGGGTTTGAGCAGGTGATAACAGAATCAGGTAGTCAGTTTCAGACATTGACCACTCTGTTGTTGAAATCATACTTCCTGCAATCGAGTTTGGAGTGGTGATCATTAAGCTACAAAGTCACCCACCTGGCTTTCATGCCTAAGGTAAGACTAAAACTCAATCTCCCGCTTTTTAGCCAGGTGCTTTAACCACGAATCCAAACCAGCTATACATGTCTACCCAGCATGCCTTTTATAGACTCACTTTTCCTTTTCTTCCCCAAAGCCAACTTCAAAAATTTTGTCATGTCGTTGTTAGAGTTGGACTCTGAGGAAGAGGAGGAACAGCCGACAGGGAGTGGAGGTGTGGCTTTGGAGGTTGTAGAGGAGGCTGGGGAGGGGTAGAGGTCAGCTAGGCAGTTAGAGGAAGAACCAGGCCCATCGCCTCTGCATCCTAGGGCACACAGGGAGGAACAGAGAAGGAAACAACTTGGCTTAGGAGAGAGGAAGCGGCCATGATCTCCCTCATTGGTGGCAGCTGGGGAGAATAGTATATAAGAGAGATGGTTAAAACACAGCGTTGCCAGAAGCAAAGTGTGTTTTGGGGCGGGCTGAAGTTATCTTGGTTGGCGTCCTTCCAACAGACAGTGCCTTGTTATCTTCTTGAAGTTGGTAATTACTTATCCTGGACCATTCTGGAATTTCCTTCATTGTAGTTTGTTTTGGTTTTTTATTTCACCTTCATCTGCTCATTGGGTTCGGACTGTATTGCTTTCTTTTGAAGACTATATTTAAATAAGTTTAATCTCCAACTGAGAATTATTGAACAGCGGAGCCAAGTTGGAGGCATTAAAGGACATTTATTTACGTTTTGGATTTTATTACACTTGTGTTACACTTTGGGTCATCACAAATTTCAGCAAAAATGCTGCTACCAGTAGTAAGAGTTGCACTCCCCCCCCCTTCCAGCTTACATCTTTTCTGAACACCTGTACCGTTTGCTAGATAACACAGACTCTCCTTGTTGTAAAGGGATTTGGTAATCTTTCATCCGCAGTTAAGATAAAGATTCATATTTGCTTCAATTATTGATCAAAGCGCTCAACCTTTGTAGTTTCCACTCAGTCCTGGTCTTCTCTCTTTGAAAGACAAATCAGACAGGTAGACTCCTGCTTCCCAGACCGTATTTAGCCGGAGATCTCTCTACAGGTAGTCCCTCGACTTATGGCCACTGCTGAGCTCAACATTTCAGGTGCTAAATGAGACATTGGTTGAGCCACGGTTGTTATGGGAATCGCTTGCAGTTCTTAAGTGAGTTAACATGGTTGTTTAGTGAATCTGGCTCCCCCGTTGACTTGGCTTGTCAGATGGTCGCAAAAGGAGATCACGTGACCCTGAGACACTGCAACCATCACAAGTATGAGTCGGTGGCCAAGCGTCCCAATTTTTTCTCACGCGACCACATATGATGGGTGGCCATAATTCCAAGAAATGATGATGGCTATGTAGAATAATGGGAGTAGCTGGTTTCTTGGGTTGTCCCTGCTAAATGATCCCATTTCTCCATGGAAATCCACATCCGGTCTAAAACCATTCTCTCTCTCACTTGCTCACTAATTTAGCCTTCTTTGAAAATTATAAGTCATTTGCCATACCAGGTCTGCTTAACTGTGATCCCCTGCAGCCTGACCTGTTAATAGCAGCCGTGCTGCAATGTGGAGTAGCGGCATCAATAATCGGGTTTGTGATTGAGGCACACCTTCCATTGTGGTTTGATTAGATGACTACATAATTTGGCTTCAGGACTTCGGTGGGTTCAGCAGACGTGGGTGAGAACATGGAAATATCACCAGTTTTCAGCACCCTTCGAAATCTTAGCTGTTCTCACATACAGGTAGTCCTCGACTTATGATGATTGGGACCAGAATTTCCATTGATGAACAAGGTGGTTAAGTGGCTTTGCTTGTCCAAAGCTGGCTAGGAAGGTCACCAATGGAAAAGATGGGACTCTGGAGGCTGCAACCCTCGTAAACACACGCTGGTCGATCACGAGACCATGAGGATGCTGGGATGGTCGTCCATGTGAGAACTGGTCATAAGTCATTTTTTTCAGCACTGTTGTAACTTTAAACAGTCACTAAATGAATGGTTGTAAGTCAAGAATTACCTTCATGTCTGCAAACCTCTGCAAGTGGCCTTAGTGACCCTCTAAAAGGATGCAAATAACCAGCTGTCTGCAAGGAGTATAAATCCTTCCATTCCCCACCATCCAGTCAGAGCTGAAGAAGCTTCTTGGATGAGAAGGGAAACGTCTTTAAAGGGAAAAAAAAACCAAGAAAGTCCAGTGGCCTCTTGAAAAAGCACCTTTGGGGCAGGAGGAGTGACTCCAAGTTCAATGTTGTAAAAGCAATCCATAACCTTCCCTAAAACATCCAGTTCTGATCTGGAACATGTCATTAGGCAAAGAAAGTGAAGATGTTCCTGAAACATTTTCAGACAAATGTTTGCATTCTAAGGGGATTATTTAGAGTTCAGTTGTAGAAGGAAACTTTTTAAAAAGCCTCCAATACATTTGGATTATATTAGTAAAAATGTCCAGCCAATTCTGCAGGCTACTTCTGCTGGCTGCCAGCAATTCGGCAGTTTGGCATTTTAAGTCTCACTAGCTAAAGGTTGACAGCCTTACATCCTTCCAAGGTCAGTAAAACGAGGACCCAGATTGTTGGGGGCAAGAGGCTGACTCTGTAAACCGCTTAGAGAGGGCTGTAAAGCACCGTGAAGCGGTATATAAGTCTAAGGGCTATTGCTATTGCCCATCCACTCATCCATCCATGATGCGCAGTGGTTAAGGTGCAGTATTTCAGGCTGACTCTGCCCAATTGCCAGCAGTTCGATTCTCACTGGCTCCAGGTTGACTCAGCCTTCCATCCTTCCAAGATCAGTAAAATGAGGACCCGGATTGTCGGGGGCAATATGCAGACTTTGTAAATCACTTATAGAGAGGGCTGTAAAGCACTCTGAAGCAGTATATAAGTCTAAGTGCGCTTGCTCTTTGCTATCTTGGTCTCTCTTCTTGCAAGTAACTCAATCAGTGGGAAAAAGAAAAGCTTTGTTTGCAGGGTTAATGCCCAAGCATAATTAGGACCGCGGAGAAAGGGGCTCTTTCCTTCCTTCCTTAATTAGAAATCAGAGGACGATGGGAATCGACATCTGTTTCTGTTGGAGTTTTTGCTCAACGCTGGAATTCTCCTTAATAAGCGGAGATATTCTGGGGCTGCCTCAGTTAGCGGTTGGGTGCAGAAGCTGTACTCGGGGGGGTAGACAACTTAATGTGCCTCTAATTATCATGTAATTATTTTGTAATGCGGGGGGGGGAAATCAGAATTTTTCCATCTCTGGCGTTTCCCCACCAAACTTGAAAACTGTCACGGCCCGTGCGATGCAGATGCGCCGACAATCCCCGATCAAAATCCAGGCGTGCTCCGTTCTATAGTATGGATAGTCCTTGGCTTGCAACCAGGGTGGGATTCAAATTTTTTAACGACCGGTTCTGTGGGCTAGGTGGTCGTGGCCATGTGACTGGGTGGGCGTGGCTTCTTCTTCTTTTTTGCAGCACCTCCCACCCTGTTTTATTGGGGGGGGGCCTCCTGGGCCTCAGGGAAGCCTGTTGGGCGAAGCAGTAAGACAGCGAGGGGGATCCCTGAACAGCCGATCATCGGAACAGCTGATCGTTGGGAGGGGAAAAAAAGGAAATACCTTAAGGAGCGACTGGGCAGAGAAGAAGGCAGTCAGTGATGTTGGGCATGCATGCGATGTTGCGCAGGCACAATAAGGACTGACTGGGTGGGGAGGGGTGGGCAGAGAGGGGCGGGCCCAGCCAGGGGCACAATTTGCTGGTTCCCCGAACTGCGCAGAATCATAACAGCTGGTTCTATAGAACCGTTCCGAACCGGTAGAATCCCACCCTTTACAACCGTTTGTTTAGTGACTGTTTAAAGTTACAGGACTGAAAAAGGCTGTTTTTCCACACTTCCCCATGGTCACGTGATCCAAATTAAGAAGCTCGGCAAGGGACTCACGTTTATGACGGTTGCAGTGTGGAACGGTCATGTGATTTCCCCTGTTGCGATCTTCTGTCAGGCAAATCCGGATTCACGTCCCCTCTGCTGGGATTCACTCAACGGTAGTAAGAAAGGTCATAAAATGAGGCAAAACTCACTGAACAACGGTCTCGCTTTGCAACAGGAGTGTTGGGCTCAGCTGTGGTCGCAAGTTGAGGACTACCTGTAGAAGTTGCTCCTCTCCACCGTTTTCTCATCCCCTATTTATTTCTCTCTACTCAAATATTTTGAAACGCTTTGCGTGGCAAGCCGCTTCCAGTGAAATTGAATAATTTAATCCAAATGCTGTTGAATATTTATCGGAGTCCTTGTTGGCAAAATTACTTTCCAACACAAGTGTCAGGTGAGTTGCAATTATCATCAAAGTGAGCACACACACAAATAATGGATGGGTTTTTGTCTAGGAAAAGCAGGAACAATTGTTTTGTAAAGGCAACGTTTTAGGGAAATGAGGCCACTGCTCACCGTTAAAACAGCCTTTTGGTCTCTTGTCATTTAATTTTGAAGACAGCTAGGACAACAAACATTTGACAAACTTAAGTTTCCTTAAAATTCCAAATGGGGGCAATCATAGAATCATTAAAAGGGACCTTGGAGGTCTTCTAGTCCATCCCCCTGCTCAAGCAGGAGACCCAATACCATTTCAGATAGGTGGCTGTCCAGGCTTTTCTTAAAGACCTCCAATGATGAAGCACCCACAACATCTGATGGTAAGTTGTTCCACTGGTTAATTGTCCTCACTGTTACGGAGTTTCTTCTCAATCCCAGGTTGCTTCTCTCCATGATTAGTTTCCATCCATGGTTCCTTATCCTGCCTTCTGTTGCTTTGGATAAATAAGTGGGCTATCACCATTACAGGTCATCCTCAAGTTACCACCATAACTGAGCCCAACATTGATGTTGCTAAATGAAACATTTATTAAGTGAGGTTTGCCCCAAGTTATGATTTATCTTCACCAAGCTTAGGGTTAAGGAATGGTGGATGCAGCAGAAACAAAGAGCTCCATTGCACAGGGCAACCGGGTTTTGTATACAAACCTAGATCGGGTGGGGAACGATGGTCCTCTTTATGACCTGTGGACCTCGACACCCAACCATGGAATTCTAGGAGTTAGAAGTCCTCAGATCGTAAAAGAGGCCATCATTTCCTACCCCTGACCTAGATGGAGAGGGGGAAAACACAGCTTGAAACATATACACATGGATTTTTTTTCTGACCATTCCCATATAATGGAAAGAATAGAATAACATTCTTTATTGGCCAAGAGTGATTGGACACACAAGGAATTTGTCTTAGTGCATATGTTCTCAGTGCAAACATAAAATCACCGAACCAATAGTTACAGTGGTCAGATCCCACCTCTGGGCACAGTCCAAGATTTTTTAAATTACCAGTTTGTCAGGGGTGTGTGTGCTATTGTACTTGCAACATAGTGCATAAAATATTCTAGCTGCCGTTCATATGTATAATACAATATACTTAAGTTTCTTATCATGTTTCTTTTTGAATATCCCTAACATAAATAATTCCGGTTCAAATTCTACTTGTTCTTTGACAATTGTAACCGTTGCCTTATTTTGGTCCAATATCTTTGAGTTTCTGGACAAGACCACCACATGAAGTAGAAAGTACCTTGTCTCTTTTTACATTTCCAGCATGCTGGATTCTTTTTGGGATACATTTTTGCTAATCTCATTGGAGGTAGATAAAACATCGTATATATGTGTATGCTGATGCTCTTGTTAATTTATCATTCCTGTTCCAAATTTTCTCTCATACAGAAGAGGGATTTTTTATTTGGATAGATGAAATACTTAATGCACATCTGAAGTGGATGCACTGCCTACAAATTGGTTAATTTTGCACAAGCCTAGATATTAGTAAAACACTTCAACAGAAGAGAATGCATGTAGCTCAGATTTGAACTGTGGGGTCCTTGGCGCTCTCTGAGCTTGGTGGTTTTCTTGCAGACATTTCATGACCCAACTAGGGAACTTTATCTCTGTTAGAAGGGAAGTGGGGTTTGTGGAGGAGGGAGGAAGAGGAGGAGGAGGAGGAGGAGGAGGGGAACGGGGGGGGGGGGTTGTGGTCTTTGAGCTTGGTGGTTTTCCTGCAGACATTTCTTTACCCATCGAGGTAACATCATCAGGGTACCAGGAATGGCTGTGTCAGAAAGTAGGATGCTGTTCAAATTTGCTTTTTCTCCATTATTCCTGGGTGAGCTGTCCAGTCTGCTCTTCTGGGGCACAGATACAAAAGCAAGCAAGCATATATTGCTTTGAGAATTGCCTGAGAGCATCCTTACAGACAGTGTACATGAACAGGAAATTTCAGTTTGCGTGTATTCGTATGACAACATCTAGATTAATGAGGCATGGCTTAAAGATCATTAATGCTTGGAGTATATTATCAGGTGTTCTCTAATGCAGTTTTGATGAGCTTTAATGATGTGCCAGTTACGCTTTCTTTCTAAATCTTCTTCTCGCCTCTTTTTTTTCTAGATCCTTGCAGTCATTATTTAACCCAGCTGCTAGACTCCATCCGTAAACAACCTAACACACACACCCCCGCCGCCACATTGTCATTTCCCTTGCCTGCTTTGGTTTCTGAGAGATGTTTGAGATTTTCTTGGGGTTGGTGGTTTTACACAAGCTGGCCCAAATTAATATTTCTAGGATTAGCATGCAGGAATGTAGTGGTTCTGGAGTGTTTCTCACTTCGTGGAATCTTACAACGTGCTCTGAGGTCCCAAGACAAAATTTAGGATGAAAAGTCTTTAGCTTTTTAAGGCTGTGAGACTCCAAGGACTTTTGAGTTCCCAAATCTTCTCTTGTTGCCCTTCTGAGGGTAGTCTTTAATTTTTTTTTTTAACCTATAGAATAAAATAGAATATAATTCTTTATTGTCCAAGTGTGATTGGACACAGAAGGGATTTGTCCTGGTGCAAATGCTCTCAGTGTACATAAAAGAAAAGATACATTTGTAAAGAGTCAAGAATCATCAAGTACAACGCTTAATAATAGTTATAGCGTACAATAAGCAATCAAATCATACTAGGAAACAGTCAATAAAAACCATTGGTATACAAGCAACAAGGTTACGGTCATACAGTCACAAGTGGGAAGAGATGGGTGATAAGGAGTGATGAGAAGATTAACAGTAATAGTAGTGCAGACTTTGTAAATAGTTGGATGGTGTTGAGGGAATTATTTGTTTAGCAGAGGGATGGCGTTTGGGAAAAAACTGTCCTTGTGTCTAGTTGTTCTGGTGTGCAGTGTCGTTTTGAGGGAAGGAGGGCAGGACAAGAAGCAATGGGTGGAATCTGCTTAGAGAGATTCAAGCTGGAGTTAAGGAGGAATTTTCTGACAGCAAGAATGATTAATCAATCCTTGTGGACTCTCCATCGCTGGATGTTTTCAAGAAAGATTGGACAGCCAATTGTCTGGGATGGAATAAGCTCTCTTCTTGTGGCAGGGGGTTGGACTGGAAGACCTCCAAGGTCCCTTCCAACCCTAGGATTGTATGATTCTAATTATTTGATCACTGAAGTTGATAGAAGATCCCAAATCCAAGGTGTTTGATATTATATTTTAGTTGATAATTTAATGTTACTGCCTCAGAAGAGGAATATTCATCTATTTGATCATTTACAACCCTGTGCTATCCTTTGGAGGTGTATGCTCAGGGCATTTGCCATCATTTCCCCTGATAACACAAAAAACAACAATACTGCTAGTAAAAGCATACCAAGTCCCAGATTTTAGGTTTTTTTTAAATGAATTTTTTTATTTTTTAGACAAACATACACAGATACAACATAAAAACATCAAGCCATCTTCCACTTACGTACATACAGTGTGTCGGTTGGTTACAGATTGTTTTGTACATCCACTCCATAGTCCTCACTTACAATTACTTGTATATACTCTCATATTATCAATCAAATATTCCTAAATACATTATTATCATCGTTACTCAATCATTTGACTATACTATTATTCATTCATATTATGCGAGATATTCCATATTTTTAAATTGTTTTATCTTATAGTAATTCATATTATCATCCTAAATCCATCCCATAATTATAATATAATACATCTTTATATATTCTATATAGTTCTGTTCTAAAGTTCTACATATTTCATTACCATATTTTATTTTCTAACCATTGATAAAACAAATCCCAAATCTTATAAAATTGTTTATCTTCTTGTTCTCTAATTACAAATGTCAAATTTTAGTTTAAATACAATAATGCATGTTTCAAACGGGCAGAAAAGTCTGTTTGTATGATGGGTGTGTAACTAATATTATAGTGTAAATGTTTGTGTTTGTTATTTTAATAGTTATTGTGCCTAGATGTAGCATGGGACGTATACCTATGTATGTACAAACCTAAAATGAATTATGAATAAGATGTTAACTGCTCATTCCAGGGTAATATACTGATGATTTTATTTTATTTATTTTATGGATAGAAGTGTAATAATGAATTAAATAGGTACATTATAAGGAAAGAGAGCCAGTTGGGTCTATTGGTGAAAGCACCAGGCTAGAAACTGAGAGTGTGAGTCTTGCCTTAGGCTTGAAAGCTGGTTGGGTGATTTGGGGTCAATCACCAGGAGACGGTGAATTCTAGTTCCACCATAGGCATGAAACCCAATTGGATGACTTTGGGCCAATCACCAGGAGGCTGAGAGTTCTAGTCTCACCTTAGGCAAGAAAGCCAGTTGGGTGATTTTAGACCAATCACCAGGAGGCTGCGAGTTCTAGTCCTGCCTTAGGCACGAAGCTAAGGGCGACCTTGGGCCAGTCACGCTCTCTCGGCCCTGGGAAGAAGGCAATGACAAACCATTTCCAGAACGTTGCCAAGTAAACTCCAGGGACTTGTCTAGACTATTGCCAGTCTACCCTGAATGCAGCTGGGCATTCTGGGAGTTGTAGTCCCAACATTTCTGGATGTGGGGCAGGCTAATGTAGAAGACGCCAATTTTACAAATGTAAAAGTTGGTGTTAAGAAAAAAGAAGAAGCCAAGCACTCAAATAGGACTGTGATAGATGACAGAAAGTATTTGAAATGCTATGGAGCTGGCAGCTATTTTTTGAAAATGCTTCCTTTGGGCTCCCCCCCCCTCTTTAAAAAAAGGAAAGAAAGAAAGAAAACCTGTAAATATTTCAGATTATCAGTCAGAAGAATAACGGTGTTCCTTGCGACATGCTTAAATACAATGCTGGGATGGTGGCTGCCCCATTTCCTCCTCCTAGGAGTTCAACCTTGACGGGATTTTAAAGGATTGCTATTAAGCAAGGGCCTTTGTTGTGTGATAAGCTGACATTGTCCTCAATATTTCTCTGGTGTGATTTTCCCTTACTTTGCTGCGGCTCAGGAGGATTAAACCATTAAGGACTGATTACAGCAGCTAATTGTAATTTGCTCCAAGGGGAAGGATGGTTGGAGGAGGCTGTGATGGGTAGCGGTGGGAAGAGAAGACATCTTGGCTCAAAGCAGCAGGTGCCATCTCAGTTACCGTCTTTGTGGTCATCTCCTACTTTCCTCCTCAGTTTGTTTCCCACTCTTCAACCAAACTCTTCCCTATCCCGCAGCTTAATTCCACAATTTTGTGTCCTGAAATCTACAACAGTAGAAAAGAGCACGGTTGTATCCATCCTATCTTTGCCAAACTAAACATCTCAAGGTCTTCAAGAGCTGCCTTCGTAGAATGTCATGCCCACCTCTCAGATCACCTGCCTTGCTCTTTCCGGGACCAATTCATTTCCCCCTCTCTAAATTCTTCTTAGGATGATATCTACAACTGGGCATGTATCTGAGGTAGGATTCGACTAATGTAGAATAGGGTGAGACCATCACTTTCATTGATATTTCCATTGACCTTGTTGTAGCCATGTTGCATGATTAAGTCATGCTAAATTGTGAGTAACAGTTTCAATAGAATAGAATAGAATAGAATAGAATAGAATAGAATAGAATAGAATAGAATAGAATAGAATAGAATA
>NW_020769373.1:2132522-2144767 GCF_900518735.1 Pseudonaja textilis | reverse complement strand
TATTCTATTCTATTCTATTCTATTCTATTCTATTCTATTCTATTCTACTCTACTCTACTCTACGCTACTCTTCTCTTCTCTACTCTACTCTACTCTACTCTACTCTACTCTACTCTACTCTACTCTACTCTACTCTACTCTATTCTATTCTATTCTATTCTATTCTAATTCACTACCTCCAAGGTCCCTTCCAGCCCTAGAATTCTATGATTCCATGATTCTGCTTTGAAAACTCTCTGACCCTTTCCATCCACCTCCCCTACAGCAGCAGCAGCTTGAATTTCCCCGGAGGACCCCAGCTGGCACGAGGTGGGAATAAGCCTGTGCAGTGGTTTGCTGGTCCTTCCTCGCTGAATTTAATCGAGGGAGCAAGCAGGCAGCCAGCTGAATCTTTCCAACCAGAAGAGCCTATTAATTCAAGTCCTTCGGGTAGGTGGGTAGAGAGGCAGCCTCCCGCTTCCTGGTCGGTGAGGGAGGCCTCCCGTGACAATAGCTGACAGAGGCTGTCCAGGGCAAGGTTTAGAAACTTGCTCATTATGGCCTCTGTCATTGATTTACAATTGGCAGAGTTCGGCTTAATTTCTCATCCGTGCAAGTCATGATCGGAGGCGCCAGCAGCACAAATCGGGCACGGGGCGATGCGTTAGGCACCTCAAACAAAATGGAGAGATTTTTTTTTCCCCCCGTTGCAGTGCAGTGCCTTCTTTGGCAGGAGGACGGATGTAGAGAGCTCGCAAGAAGCGTCCTCCGGCAGGCGTTTCTTCATACCTGGTTTGCCTTCAGGTGTTGTAAAATGGAAAGTTTGGGTTGATGCTGCTCATGGAATGGGCCCAGATCAGTTGACAGCAAGACTTTTTTTTTTTTTGGGGGGGGGGGGGGGGGGGAAAAGGGGGCGGTTTTTTGCTGGGGCCCAAGATGTGTCGGAGAAAAATAGGAGCGGGGGGGGGGGGGGGGGGGGGGGGGAAATGAAGAAATAGCTAATTGCAAGAAAAGCCTTTGCCTGACACAAAGGGTGAAATTATTGTGTATATTTCTGTATCTTACATCCCTGTCTCCATCTCGGCCACCATCTTCTACCTTATCTTTCTCTCACTATCGTCTCACTCTCATCTCTCTCTCTCTCTTTCTCTGTTCATCCATCCATCCTATCTCTCTATCTCTATTCAACTTCCATCTCTGTATCTATCTCTGTCTTCTATCTCCTATGTTTTCTATCTACCTTATCCTCTGGCTCTATGTATCTTCTATGTCTGTCTGTCTGTCTCTGTCTATCTACATCTATCTATCTATCTATCTATCTATCTATCTATCTATCTATCTATCTATCCATCTATCTATCCATCATCATCATCATCATCATCATCATCATCATCATCATCATCATCATCATCTCTATCATCTCTATCTCCTCTTCTGGCTCTAAGTATCTTCTATCTCTGTCTGTCTGTCTATCTGTGTCCATCCATCCATCCATCCATCCATCCATCCATCCATCCATCATATCTTTCTCTCTCTCTCTCTCTCTCTCACACACACACACATCTATCTGTTTATCCATTTATCTATCTATCTATCTATCATCCGTCCATCCATCTCTCCAACATCTTCTCCATATCTCCATCTCCATCTCATTTGTCTGTCTGTCTGTCTGTCTGTGTCCATCCATCATATCTCTCTCCCTCTCCCTCTCTCGCTCACATCTATCTCTTTATCTCCCCAACATCATCTCCATCATCTCTATCTCTATCTCACTTGTCTGTCCGCCTCTGTCTGTCTGTCTGTCTGTCTGTCTGTCTGTCCCATATACAATTCCGTTGATCGATTAACAATGTAAAAAAAAGAAAAGAAAGCAAGGCACACAGAGGGCCTGGCCAGTTCTGCCCACCGAAATGTTTCTGAGCAGAGCAAAGAAAACGAAAAGGAACACGGTCTCCATAATGCACCTTTACGGCAAAAGCCATTTTGACACTGCTGAGATGATGATGGCTTGTCGTTCATGCCGAGAAGAGCTTCGCTGTCACAGTGCAGTCCAAACAAAGCATGCAGGCTCGAATCTCGGTTGCCCCGTGTTCGGTTGGACTTTCTCCTAGGAAAATGCACATTCGATTTCAGCCATCAATACAAAGGAGGCCGATGGGGAATTACAGTGGTAGAGGATGCTGGAGGGTAGGTGATTTGCAGAAGAAGGTCACCTGCTTACAACCCTTCTTGGTGTGAGTTTTATAAAGTTGCGGTACAACTCCAGAGAAGGCCGCCTTCTCCCTTCCCCACTGTTCCAGCCTCACGCAGGCAAGGAACGTGGTCAGAAGACTTAGCTCAAGGACAGAAAGGGGTGAAATGTTTGGTATGCTAAAGCTTTCATTTTCCAGACCAGCTGGTTTGCCTCTGCAACCCAACAGGACAGACACAGACTTCAGAGGGTAATTAGGACTGCAGAAAAAAACAATTGCTACCAACCTGCCTTCAGTCGAGGACCTGTATACTGCAGGAGTCAAAAAGAGGGCTGTGAAAATACCTACAGACCCCTCACATCCCGGACACAAACTGTTTCAACTCCTTCCCTCAAAACGACGCTATAGAGCACTGCACACCAGAACAACTAGACACAAGGACAGTTTTTTCCCCCAAATGCCATCACTCTGCTAAACAAATAATTCCCTCAACACTGTCCAACTATTCACTAAGCCTGCACTACTATTATGGTTACTATTAATCTTCCTATCCTTCCTTTCACTCATCTCCTCCCACTTATGACCGTGTGACTGTAACCTTGTTGCTTGCATCCCAACGATTTTTATTGACTGTTTCCTAGTATGATTTGATAGCTAAAAGGGCTTTTAAAGCCTTCCAAAGATCTGATTTTAATGACCTTTTGGATTTGGAGCTCCGGATATATTTTCTTCTCCGGCCAGGTCCACTTCTGCTGAGCTTCCCTGAAACAGCACCATGTTAGGTCAAAGGGCTTGGTAGGGAAGGGACCTCCTAACAGAAGGTTATGTTGAAGCAAAGAGGCAAGAGGTCATAACATGAAGCGGCTGAAGAAGTTTGCTAGCCATGAAATGGATTGCAAACAGCTGATTACAAACATGCATGGAGCTATGGTGGTTAGAATGCAGTATTTCAGGCTGACTTTTCCCACAGCCCGAAGTTCAATCCTGATGCATTCAAGATGGACTCAGCCTTCCCTCTTCCCGAGGTCGGTAAAATGAGGACCCGGATTGTCAGGGGGGCAAAAGGCTGTCTTTGTAAATTGCTGAGAGAGGGCTGTAAAAACACCGGGAAGCAGTGTATAAGTCTTAGTGCTACTGATCCATGTGGATCCTCAGAGCAGAAGCAACCAGGGAGAGTTGAGCAAGGATCTGTATTGTTCTTGTGCATTTGTGAACAATGCAGACACAAGAAAGAGGAAAGCAATTGCGGTGATTGATGCTCGGATTGGGGGGTGGTGGAAAGATGCAGCTATGTAGAGTTAGCAGTCCTTTATGTTTGATCGATTCCAGCCGAACCCCGTTTTCCTTTCCTTTGCAAGGTGAAAGAGCTACACAAACCCAACCTAAATCGAGTCTGCATCCCAATTCTGGTATTTATTCCACAATATGGCAAAATTCCCCACCTTCCCTTCTCCACCCCCCCACCCCCCGGACAAACAGATTCCCAGGCGCCACGCTGTGGAAATGCTTGCCATCTCTGGCTAGTGCCGGAGTGGCTGCCATCTCACTGCAGAGTTGGCAGACGCGCAGGGCGCGAGGTTTGGCACTGCAGCCCGACTGGCTCTCCCAGCACAGAAGAGACGGAGCACCTTTAAAGTTAGATGCGTCGGTTTAAGAAGTTGCCTCTCCAGCTTGCAAACATCAAAACGAAATTTCCCGGCTCCTATTCGTGGCTGGGAAGCCATTGGACACATTGTCACATTGAGCTTTGACCCGTCATTTTTGGATTGCTTTAGTGCCCATGGAGTGGGGTGTTTTTTGGGGGGGGTGGGGGTGGGGGGGGAATATTTTATCTTGCTTATGTGGCACAGTTATTAAGTGGTTCTCTGTGGTTCTGGGTCTGTGTGGGTGAAGGAGAGAGCCTGGCTGCCTTCTCTAATTGTTAGCCTTCTCCGTTTTGGACCGAACGGCTGTTTCTAGCCCATATGTTTTGAAATCCGTTCTGACTTATATTTGCATGGAGAGAAAAAAAAAAAGGTTTGCATTCTAGGACTGAATGCAGCAACCGGAGCTGCTCCTAGAAATGTTTGTGTCGCTCTGAGCCTGCTTCCCTTCTCCTTCCTTGACTGGCTGTTTATTGCTTTGGCAATCGAGTAGACAGGTGTTAAACCTGCTTGGGTGGTGGTGGGGGCCAGGAGGGGCAAGGGGGAAAGAGAAATGGCTTTGGATTCGTAGTGATCTCCTGTAACTGGAAATAGAAACTGTTTTTTCTGTTATGCCTTTTTTTTTTTTAAAGAGACAGTTTTGTGCAAGGGAGAGAGAATTGCCCTTCTTGTTCTTCTGCTCAGATATCCCCTCTAAGCTGTTGTGCTGTTGGTTCTTTCGGGGGTTTTGTTTTGTTTTCTTCAGCAATGGGTTTTCTGTTTTCTTCCTTCTTCCCCCCCCCCTCTTCTCTTTCTCCCTCCTTCCTCCCACCGCCGATGGTAGCAGAAGGGCCCACAGTGTTGTGGAACGGCTGGCTTTGTCCCTGTTTTCACAGATGCACTGGGAATTGTTTTTAATCTCCTTTCTGCTTTCCCATTACAGATGGCGAAGACGACCCACAACTCTCTTGGGTAACTTCATCTCCCTCCAGCAAAGACGTTGCATCACCCACTCAGATGATAGGAGATGGGTGTGACCTCGGCATCGGAGAGGAGGAAGGGGGAAGCGGCCTGCCGTATCCCTGCCAGTTTTGCGATAAGTCCTTCATTCGCCTGAGCTACCTTAAAAGGCACGAGCAGATTCACAGCGACAAGCTACCGTTCAAATGCACCTACTGCAGCCGGCTTTTCAAGCACAAGAGGAGCAGAGACCGGCACATTAAACTGCACACGGGGGACAAGAAGTACCACTGCCACGAATGCGAGGCGGCCTTCTCCCGCAGCGACCACCTCAAGATCCACTTGAAGACCCACAGCTCCAGCAAACCCTTCAAGTGCACGGTCTGCAAGCGGGGATTCTCTTCCACCAGCTCCCTGCAGAGCCACATGCAAGCGCACAAGAAGAACAAGGAGCACCTGGCCAAGAGTGAGAAGGAGGCCAAGAAGGACGACTTTATGTGCGACTACTGCGAGGAGACCTTCAGCCAGACCGAAGAGCTGGAGAAGCACGTCATGGCCCGCCATCCGCAGTTGTCCGAAAAGGCTGACTTACAGTGCATCCATTGCCCGGAGGTCTTCGCCGATGAAAATGCTCTCCTGTCCCACATCCACCAAGCTCATGCCAACAAAAAACACAAGTGTCCTATGTGCCCTGAGCAGTTCTCTTCCGTGGAAGAAGTTTATTGCCACTTAGATAGCCATCGGCAGCCTGATTCCAGCAACCACAGCATCAGCCCAGACCCTGTCTTGGGCAGCGTGGCCTCCATGAGTAGTGCCACGCCAGATTCCAGCGCATCAGTGGAACGGGGCTCCACGCCCGACTCGACCTTGAAACCCTTGAGGGGACAGAAGAAAATGAGATCGTTGGAAAGGGAAGAAGGCCAGGCTTGGTCAAAGGTGGCCTACAGCTGCCCTTATTGCACCAAGCGTGACTTCAACAGTCTTGCTGTTTTGGAGATCCACCTGAAGACCATCCATACAGATAAACCTCAGCAGAACCACACATGCCAGATTTGCCTTGAATCCATGCCTACCTTATACAACCTGAACGAACATGTGCGGAAAGTGCATAAAAACCACGCCTATCCGATGATGCAGTTCAGCAACATCTCCGCTTTCCACTGTAACTATTGCCCAGAGATGTTTGCTGATATCAACAGCCTGCAGGAACACATCCGTGTCGCCCATTGTGGGCCAGGAGCCACAACGCAAGATGGCAACAACGCCTTCTTTTGCAACCAGTGTTCCATGGGCTTCCTCACCGAAGCTTCTCTGACGGAGCACATCCAGCAAACTCACTGCAACATCGGGAACTCGAAGTTGGATTCCCCCGTGGTTCAACCATCCCAGTCTTTTATGGAAGTGTACTCCTGTCCGTATTGCACGAACTCGCCCATTTTTGGCTCCATCCTCAAGCTAACAAAACATATTAAAGAAAACCACAAGAACATTCCACTGGCACACAACAAAAAATCCAAAGGTGAACAGAGCCCCGTGTCTTCGGATGTTGAAGTTTCTTCCCCCAAAAGACAACGGCTTTCTGCTTGCGTCCATTCTGTTTCCAATGGGGAATACCCATGTAATCAATGCGAGCTGAAGTTCTCCAACTTTGAAAGTTTCCAGACCCATCTGAAGTTGCACTTAGAGTTACTGTTAAGGAAGCAGTCATGTCCTCAGTGCAAAGAAGACTTCGACTCCCAGGAGTCTCTTCTGCAGCATCTCACCATCCATTATATGACGACCTCGACGCATTATGTCTGCGAGAGCTGTGACAAGCAATTTTCATCGGTGGATGATCTTCAGAAGCACCTCCTGGACATGCATACGTTTGTCTTGTACCATTGCACCCTGTGCCAAGAGGTTTTCGACTCCAAGGTATCCATCCAAGTGCACCTGGCAGTCAAGCACAGCAACGAGAAAAAAATGTACCGCTGCACGGCATGTAACTGGGATTTCCGGAAGGAGGCGGACCTCCAGATCCACGTGAAGCACAGCCATTTGGGGAACCCTGCCAAGTCACACAAGTGCATCTTTTGCGGGGAGACCTTCAGCACAGAGGTGGAGCTGCAGTGCCACATCACGACCCACAGCAAAAAATACAACTGCAAATTCTGCAGCAAGGCATTCCACGCCATTATTCTGCTCGAGAAACATTTGCGGGAGAAGCATTGTGTCTTCGACGCCGGTGCTGAGAATGGCACGGCCAATGGCATGACGCCAGCCAGCAAGAAGGCTGAGTCGACAGATATCCCAAACATGCTGATCAAAAACCCAGATACATCCAATAGCCACGAAGCTAGTGAGGATGACATCGATGCCTCTGAACCTATGTACGGTTGCGATATTTGTGGAGCTGCGTACACAATGGAGGTCCTGCTGCAGAACCATCGTTTGCGGGATCATAATATCCGACCCGGGGAGGATGATTGTTCCAGGAAGAAAGCAGAATTCATCAAAGGGAGTCACAAGTGTAATATCTGCTCAAGGACCTTTTTCTCAGAGAATGGCCTCCGGGAACACATGCAGACCCATCGGGGTCCAGCAAAGCATTATATGTGCCCTATTTGCGGGGAGCGCTTCCCATCGCTCCTGACCTTAACGGAGCATAAAGTAACTCACAGCAAGAGCTTGGACACGGGCACTTGTCGGATCTGCAAAATGCCACTGCAGAGCGAAGACGATTTCATTGAGCACTGCCAGATGCATCCTGACCTTAGGAATTCCCTCACCGGATTTCGTTGTGTTGTCTGCATGCAGACAGTCACCTCCACTCTGGAACTAAAAATCCACGGAACGTTCCATATGCAAAAATTGGTAGGGAACTCGGCTGCGTCATCGCCCAACGGCCAGGCTTTGCAGAAACTCTACAAGTGTGCTCTGTGCTTGAAAGACTTCAGAAACAAGCAAGACTTGGTGAAACTGGATGTTAATGGTCTACCATATGGACTGTGTGCTGCTTGCATGGCTCGAAGCACCAATGGACAGTCCTTCGGCCTGACCGTACCGGACATTAGCGAAAGACCTTGCGGTAGCCTGAGATGTCCAGAGTGTAGTGTCAAATTTGAAAGTGCCGAAGAGCTAGAGAGCCACCTCCAGCTGGATCACCGAGATCTGACGCCTGAAACCAGTGGCCAAAAGAAGGGTACACAGACATCTCCCATTCCCAGAGTAAGTACTGGCATAATTTTTCATAATTTCTCACTACGAACGATCAGTGCAAATCTGTATTCTGTTCAAACCTTTACAAGTTTGGAATGTATGCAGGTGGTTGTTGATGAATGACCACTTATTCAGGGACTGTTCAGGTGCAGAATTCTGCTGAATGAGTGGTATTTACAATTGGTCCTTGAAGTTCCAGCAGTCCCAACAATGATCATAGTTTTGGGTGCTTGGCAATTGGCCCAGAGTTTTGACCAACACAACACCTGGCAGTCACCCGATTCTCATTTGCAACTTTCCCTACCGGCTTCTCACAAGAAATTTCAATGGGGAAGCCTGCAGGAAATCAGAAGTCATGATCATTGTGGTTGTTGCCTAATGATCTACAATGATTTGCTTAACGATAGTAGCTGGGGGCGCTGCTGGAACTGTTATCACTAAGTGATGTGGTCACGTGACATTGCTCTTTGCAACCACATTGTATAGTGATGGAAACTCCAGTTCCGGTCATTAAGCAAGGATTACCTGTGCTGGGTTCCATCAGGTGAGAAAAAAAACCTTGCGTTCTATTCCATGCTGAAAATGTCTTTGTGTACCAAAGCTTAGGGTTAGTACATCAAATTCTGTTTATAAGGGAGTTCCATATGAAACGGGATAAAATTTTGGATTGGAGTACATCTTTCCTGACAGTCATTATTCTTTAAAAAAAACTTGACTATGAATGCCTAATTGCAAAAACGAAGCAGCAGAAGTTTCAGGTTTTTTTTTTTCTTTTAAAAAGGATAAACTTTACTCTTTAGAAGTCATGGCGGTGGAGATGTTCTTTGGATATGTCATGTGACTTTATTTGCAGACTGGATCATTTGCTGGAAATAAAGATGGTTTCGTGGTTAAGTGATAATGAAGTGCCATACCCTAAATATATTTGTGTGAAGCCTTATCCCTCCGACGCTAATTCCAGGCAGAGTTGGAAAAATGTCTACAAATTGCTGTCATCGGCCTGAAAATTATTGGACGGGGAAGCAATGCATCTCAGTCAATCATTAATTTCTTACCGATATTTTTTTTTTCAATTCGAAATAACTTTTGCAGGAAAGATAACCGGATAATTTTTGCATCCCACTTCTTGGGGTCCTCTTAAAATTTCCAATTTTGAAGAAGGAAAAAGGATACAGTGGGACCCACCACACAATATGTTGTCCCACGTTCTTTAATCTTTCTGCTTTGCTCAGCCTCTAATGTGGAGGTTGGAAATGGGAATTCAGAAGTGCTCAGTTTTTACATCAAATTTTACATCAACATTCAGAACTTTGCAGAGTCGCTGGGAGTCAAACAAATGTGATCATCCTCTGCAGAAGACATTTTCTTAGACCTGTTTCATTTAGGTTCAGTTTCAGATGCTTGGCAATTGAGTCATATTGATGACAGTTGCACTGTTCCAGGGTCATACAAATAATAACAACAACAATATGGATAGTCCCATTGATATCAACCACTTTGGAGAAATATGAGCAATGGTGGTGCAGTGGTTAGAGTGCAGTACTGCAGGCTACTTTTGCTGACTGTTGGCTGTAGAGTAGCAGTTCAAATCTGACCAGGCTCAAGGTTGAATCAGTCTTCCATCCTTCTGAGGTGGGTAAAATGAGGACCCAGATTGCTGGGGGCAATAGCCTGACTCTGTAAACCGCTTAGAGAGGGCTGTAAAGCACTGTGAAGTGGTATATAAATCTAAGTGCTATTGCTAAGTGGGAAGTGAGGGAGGGAGGGAGGAAGAGGAAGGACAAATGAAGGAGGCATGGAAGGAAGGAACGTAGGGGAGGGAGGGGGAAGGAAGGAGAGAAGGGGTGTGGGTGTGTGTGTGTGAGAGAGAGAGAGAGTAAAGAGAGGATGGGAAGATGAAAAGAAGGAAGGATGGGTGGAAGGAAAGAAGGAAGGATGGGAGGAAGGAAGGAAGGAAGGAAGGAAGGAAGGAAGGAAGGAACATAGAGGAGGGAGGGGAAGGAAGGAGAGAAGGGGTGTGAGAGAGAGTAGAGAGAGAGGATGGGAAAATGAAAAGAAGGAAGGATGGGTGGAAGGAAGGAAGGAAGGAAGGAAGGAAGGAATATAGAGGAGGGAGGGGGAAGGAAGGAAGGAAGGGCCTTGGTGGAGTAGTAGTTAGAATGCAATATTGCAGGCTGGCTTAATGCTCATTGCCAGGAGTTCAATTCTGACCAGCTCAAGGTTGACTTAGATTTCCATCCTTCCGAGGTTGGTAAAATGAGGATCCAGATTGTTGGGGGAAAGAGGCTGACTCTGTAAACTGCTTAGAGAGGGATGTAAAGCACTGTGAAGCGGTAGATAAGTCTAAGTGCTATTGCTATTCAGCTCTACACAAAGCATTGACTTAAGTAGCAACCAGACTGGCCCTTGATCAGACTAAGATCTGCTTCCTGAATATGAACTTTTCCAGATAAATTTGCCACTCGCTTCAGTAATGAATTGGCTTGACTGTTTTCATCCTGTGGTGAACATCTGCCAAGGTTCCCAAGGCATTTGCAACCTTCCTTCCAATGTCCATTTGTGGCTCAGCTCACCCCTCATTCACGAGCACCCCAAACCCAGCTGAATAGGCTATCGAGGCACAAAACGTTTTCTGGGTGGCAAATAAAATGGGGAGGGGGCTGCCCAGATATTTTTGCCATCCTACCATTGGAATTATGTTGGATGGAGATCAAAAAGTGGCTCTGTCAATCATCCGTCAAGCATTTGAGGGGCTGCCCCAAAGAAGAGGCAGTCAAGCTATTCTCCAAAGAGTCGCAGAAGGCAGGGCAAGAAGCAACGGGTGGAAACTAATCAAGGAGAGAAGCGACCTAGAACTAGGGAGAAATTTTCTGACAGAACAATTCATTTGTGAAACAATAACTTGCCTCCAGAAGTTGTGGGTGCTTCAACGCTGTAGATTTTAAAGAAGAGATTGGACAACCGTTCATCTGATAAGGGTTTCTTGCTGGAGCATGGGGTTGGACTAGAAGACCTCCAAGGTCCCTTCCAACAGTGTAACTCTGGCCCAACACCCGTCTTTCTTCTCATTTGAGTCTGAAACGGCCTGACAAAGCAACTTTCTGTGATGAAGCTGGGAACAGTCACCCTGGAAGCCTTTGCCAGTGAGGGCAATATGTTGGGTTCAAAGGATTTTGGGGGGAGGGAGGGGGGACTTTGAAACAACCCCGAGCTATAACTCCTTTTGGCTTTGTTTCACTCCGTGCTTTGGCGCAGGGCTCCCTGGAGGTCAAGTGAATCAATGACTAGACCGGTCTCCAGCTGTGACATACGTCGAATTCTGCAGAGAATAAAATACAGAATGGAAACACCTCTCCCTTTGGCGTGAAGCCTCCTGGGCTTTCGTCAACCCGAACCACTTATTACCCTGGTCCTCCGATCTTTCTACTTTTTCTTTCTTTCTCGATGTTGCACTTTGCCCTCTGCCACTTAAAGAACAGGGCCTTGGCTTTTATGTCAGGCTAATTCTAGCGTTGTGTGGCTGCAGACAGACAGTGGCACTTCAAACTCTCATTGCACAGTTGTGTGTGTGTGTGTTTTTTTAAAAAAACCTACTATTCTTCTGGCTACCTCACAGTCGCCATGAGTGGAAATGGATGCTGTCCCCTTCACACCTACCTTTAACTATCTCTCTTCAAGAAGCGCTTCCACATTTCATCTTTTCTCTGGAGAGATTTTTAAGTTCTTCAACAAAGTAAATGTGTTGAATGGGATCCCAAGAGAGCAGGGTTTTTTTTCTTCCCCTGTAGAAGATAAAGAAAAAAAAAAAATCAGAATTCATATTTGTGCCAAATTACAATTTACCCAAGGTATTGGCGTATATGCTCATATTTTAGTTCCGTCGTTCTACTTTATTGTTAACAAAAGCGAGTCCTCCTAATAGACTGATGGATGCAAACAGAGCCTATGCCCTTTTGTCTAACCCAGAGGCCTCCATACTTGGCAACTTTTAAGACTTGTGGAGTTCAACTTCCAGAATTCCTGAGTCATCCAAGCTGGCTGGGGAATTCTGGGAGTTGAGGTCCACAAGTCTCTGTGTATATATAAAATATATCTAAAAACGAAATACCACTCACGCATCGTCACAAAATCTCCAGAATCATAAAGCCTAACAAACTTGAAATTTGGCATGTATGTTCCTCATGGCTTCTAGGTGCTCACTAAGAAAAGATTTTTAGAAATGACCAACAGAGCATTAGTATTTCCTATATTATTATTATTATTATTATTATTATTATTATTATTATTATTATTA
>NW_020769373.1:2104556-2117143 GCF_900518735.1 Pseudonaja textilis | reverse complement strand
TTCTTCCTTCCTTTTCTCGTCTTCCTTCTTTGTCTCCTTCCTTCCTTCCCTCCCTCCCTCTATTTTCCTCCCTCCCTCCCTCCCTCCCTCCCTCCGAATGGTTAGGGCATGGGGTTTCCTTTCCACGGCCAGGACCAATGAAGGCAGAGGGTGAGGGAATATAGGATGCTATTTTTCACAGACCTCCTTCCAACCCTGTGACACACCCACCTACCTTCTCTGCACATGGCAGGACTTTGTTTTGAATTCACCCACGAAGACTCCTTGCCACGTGGGGAGGAGTTGAGTTTCTCTGCCTCCTGTCTCTTATAGGTGCAGCTCCTGTTCCCCATGGTGAGGTCTTCCACTCTTTTCCAACCCCCATCTTACTGGAGAGGAGGATTAGCAAAAATGCTATCACAGGTAGGAAAACACAGAATGTGATTCGTATTTGAAAGCAACCCTCTCGCACATCTTTTTTTCCCTCCCACTGCCTTCAAGACTTCCCAGAGCTGCAGGCAGCATGCTTTTGAAGACCGGGCTCGCACGTTGAACGAAACTATGGTTGAAATTAATCCTGGCTTATTGGCTAGATTCTTACAAATGCAGAACACATATAAGTCTACCTTGGGATTTTCTCTCCTTGCCCTGAGGGTTCCTGGAGAATGCATAATGAAGAGGAGTGGGGAAGATCTTACAGTGTCCATGGTAGATGATTTAAGAAGTTCCCCAGTAATAGCTCACCCTGGGGTTAAGCTAGCATGCAGGAAGTTGAAACAGCGACATATAAGTTGGCATATAAGTTTCAGTTCTGCTTTCCTTAGATCCAGATTTTTTGGGGAAAAAACCCTACTCTAAAGACTTATAAAGATCCTCAGTCTTTCCTCTGGCAGCTAGGTCTTCCATCATTCCTGTTGTCCAACATCATGTTCCCCCAACCTCTCTTCCCAGGGTCACCTCTCCACCCAGGTCCTTCACAGGGTTTTGGGTTAAGATCCACCCTTGGCCTTCCAAAGACGCGTTTCCCCAAAGCAGGCAAAATCAGGACAAAAAAAAAAAAAACCTACACACACCAAAATTTGATTGAACTGAAATGTAAGCTTAATTAAAATGAAATGAAATTACTTAACATAGAAAGAATATGATTAGAACCACACATTTATTAATTCTCCCCCTTCGGTGATATTAAAAGTTATAAATTCAGCAGCAACTGTTGGACGGCAACCTAGCCAGACGGCAGCATTGAGGGGACTTTGTCTAGCTGAGAAGCTGAGCAGGGTCTGGTTAGTCCTGATTATCCCACAGGACCTTTGGAGACACATCCGTGTCTCCGCGGGGTTGTAGTTCATGTACCCTCTAAACCAGGGGTGTCAAACTCAAGGCCTGTGGTCCGAATCCAGCTCGTGGGGTGCTTAGATCTGGCTTGCGGGGCTCGGGGTGGGTGGGGCTCGAAGCAACAAAGGACCGGTCCACGGTTCCTCTGTTGTCAGCGTTCCAGGGAAAATCCATTCCGGACAGTAACTCAAAGACAAGCATAATCTCAAAAGTACTTTAATTAGAATAGCACCTGGCACATCTGTGGAATTCCGAAACTAAAAGTTTCCCAGACTTCCCACAATGTCCCAACCTCTACAAACCATCCGCTTTTTACTCATCATTGCATCACATGAACCAATCCCAAAGTAAGTTCCAATTCTTTCTGCGCCACACTCTTTAACCTTGAACTATTAAAAGAATTCTGTTTTGTCTACTAAGAGCTACTCAATTTACATCAGCCCCCTTCCCACTTTCTCCAGCTATGTGGCAGCGATGAATCATAATTCCACAGCTGACAGGCGTCCCCCCTTGAAAAGTTCACCTCCTATAAGAAAATAAGAAACAAAACATAACCAGGGGTTAATGCGATGTCCTTAACCCCATGTGTCCTTAATCCCTATGTGGCAGCAATGAATCAGGATTCCATAGCTGACATCTGCCACAGGCAGCTTTCCTGAGCTCCGTTTTCACTGGGAGAGGACTACAAGAGGCCATCCGAGCCGAAAACGGAGCTCGGGAGCCCGTTTTCACCAGCAGAGTGCCTGGGCCACCATAGGCACCCGCGATACGAGTGATATCAAGCTGGCCATGCCCTCCCTGCACCCCGCCTCCAGGTCAAACGCAACCCTCAATGAAATTGAGATTGGCACCCCTGCTCTAAACCTTTCAGAGATGAGAATTCTCTTTGTTTGTTTGTTTTTTGTTTATGCCCATCGTTGCTCTTTTAATAGCCTCTCTCCATACTCCTCCGCTCGTTTCTTCTGCAAACTTACAAGGCGTTTAAGTGCTCAGCACCACTCTGTCCAACAATTCTATCCCCCCCGCACCCCCGCTTTAAAAACAAAAGTGAACACTCTTCTAAATGTTTTATCTTTTCCCAAAGAAGAGGGAGTCACGCTATTCTGCAAAGCACCCGAAGGCAGGACCAAGAAGCAATGGATGGAAACTGATCCAGGAAGGAAGCAACCTAGATCTAAGGAGGAATTTCCCCACAGTGAGAACAAGTAACCGGTGGAGCAACTTTTCATCGGGCTCCCATTTGTCTGAGATGGTGTTGGTTCTCCTGCTTGAGCAAAGGGCTGGACTAGAAGACCTCCAGGGTCCCTTCCAACTCAGTTATTCTGTGTTCTGTAATCCCCTCCACGTCTCTCTGATTATTAATGCATTTCTTAAAAGCTGCTAATTACTCATATACCCAATAGTCAGAAATGTTTAAAATATACAGCCCAGCAGTTAAATATGTTAATAGGGAGTTATTAAAGTGAAGTGTGGATTCTTGACATGAGTCTTAATAGTTCCTCTAAATCTGTTTTGATTTATTGAGTCAAAGTGGGAGGCATTAATATCGCTTGTCACAGCCTGGAATGCTCACAGATTTTCCAGGTTTCAATTCACCGTCCAGTCGGAGCTCTTAGTCCAGATTGGTGCAATTCAGTTTTGGACTTCCAAGTTCTACTGGCCAGAAATCTTTATGATGCTATATAGGTAGTCCTCCCCTTCAAACCATTCGTTTAGTGGCCATTCAAAGTTACGATGCCCCTGAACAAAGTGACTTATGACCATGTTCCACCCTTAACCACCCTTGCAGCATCCCCATAAATCTTGCAATTTGCATTTGGATGCTTGCCGAGTGGTTCATATTTATGACGGTCAAAGTCCGTGGGGAAGCCAGATTCACTTAATGACCGTGTGACTCATCTAACAACTGCAGTGAGTCACTTCAACAAATGTGGCAAGAAAAATAGTAAAACGGGGCAAGCCTCACTTAACAAATTTCTCAATTCGCAACAACATTCTGGACTCAGTTGTCGTTGTAAGTCAAGGACTACTTGTATTAGTGCTTTCAAAAACAAAACAAAACAAGTTTTTATGTACCTGAAGATAACCCTTACCTGGGGAAAATGTTAAGAACAAACCAGAGATTCAAAGAGAATACAAATAGTCCTTGACTTGACTTTGGAATTTAAATGTTTTATACTGGAGAAACCTCACTGAAGTGTCCTTTGCTAGTAACCATACCATACAGAATAACAGAGTTGGAAGGGACCTTGTAGGTCATCTAGTCCAACCCCCACCCAAGCAGGGGACCCTACACCATTTCTAACAGATGGCAGCCCAGTCTCTTCTTGAAAGCCTCCAGTGATGAAGCGCCCACAACTTCTGAAGGCAACTTCTGTTCCGTGGGTTGATCGTTCTCGCAGCCAGAAAATTTCTCCTTTATTTCTAGGTTGAAATAATAGTCATTTAGAAAAACAGTCATTCAGTTTTCAAAGTTTAGGGGACACCAATTGACTGAGTGACCTTTGGTAGCAAAACATCAGCATTCTCGGCTGGTTGACTCCCTTCTCTCCGTCCATTTCCAATGCTCTCCTTTCAGTTGAGATCCCAATAAAATAATTGTCTCCAGGTTCTTTAGCCCAAGAGGAGCCAAAAGTTTTATTTTCTTATAAAATAAAGAGGCCTGTGTTCTTGACCATTTCTTTTTTAATTTTTTTTTCTTGCAAATCCTTGGAATTGTCGTTTCATTTTCTCAAGGGTCATGTAATCTCCAGGCATGTCCAAATGCAGGGGTGGAGATCTGCTTTTTCAGAGCTATGTTCCTTTGGGGATAATATGTAGACAGGACAAAAGCCAAGAGGAGTTATGGAACTTTTTCTCCCCTCTGGCTCTGTTTCGTTCGTTCTTTTTTTCCCTTCTACTTTCCTTCTTCCCTCCCTCCCCCCCCCCCCTCCTCCTCCTCCTCCTCCTCCTCCTCTTTTCCCTGAGACTGCTTCAGGAACGTTCTTGTCAGAAATCCAGATGGATAGTTAGCAAAACAGCATTTGAAATTAAAGTGCAAGACAAAAGGCGTTTTTTGATTGAGCTTTGAAATAGGTTAAAAACATTAAATCTTCCCATTGGTTGCTTACTTTTTCTAAAGAAAACATCTACCTGTTTGGAAGGAAAAATATACCTTTGGGCACCTTCGCTGCCTTTTAAGCCTTCGAGAAGCCTTGAGGGTAGAATCTTTATTTCAGCTTCTCTTCTTGCTGCAGTGTATGTCACTGTAATTCTTATTTTGTTTTTCTCCACTGCTTTTCCCCGCCTCTTCCTTGAAGTCAGTAAGCTGAGTAAACAGGAAAACATGGGGTTCCATCCAATCCACAAACCCAAATAATTCCTGGGATGATGTTTTAATGGAGTTGTTTTACAGTCTGTAATAAAAAACATTCTTATCCTTTGATCATCTTGATTATCCAACACAGGTATTACAGTATATGCTTTTATGTTTATAACAGTTTGGGAATTTAATTGGCAGAGAGCACAGTGGCTCAATAGTTAAAGGCACTGTGTTCGAGACCCGAGTTCTTCGCAACAGGGTGAGCTTCTGTTCCTTGCTCCAGCTGCTGCCCAGCTAGCAGTTTGAAAGCATGCAAATGCAAATAGATAAATAGGTACCACCTCAATGGGAAGGTAACAGCGCTTTGTGCACCTTTGTCATATAACCATGCCGGCCAGATGACTATGGAAATTGTCTTTGGACAATGCTGGCTCTCTTGGCCAAGAAATGGAGATGAGCACCGCATCCTAGAGTCAGACATGGCTTACCTTTATTGAATTAGCAATTGCACTTAGACTGATACGCCGCTTCATAGTACTTTACAGCGCTCTCTAAGCAGTTTACAGAGTCAGCCTCTTGCCCCCCAACAATCTGGCTCTTCATTTTACCGACCTCAGAAGGATGGAAGTCTGAATTAACCTTGAGCTGGTTAGGATCGAACTGCTGGCAGTGGGTAGAGTTAGCCTGCAGTGGAGACCTTATACCATCCCGGTCAAAGGGTTGTCCGGTTTATTTTTTTGAAGAATCTTTTTTGTTCTTCTCTGCACCTTTTATAGGGTCTCCTCATCCTTTTCGTATCTTTTTTTGGGGGGGGGGTGTAAAATGTTTACTTCCAAGTAAAACCCTACCCATGGCTTCCATGATGGCTGCATCTTTAGCAGATCTGAACTTCCCAGATGGAGAGGATGCCAGAAAGTTAATTGTTTTCCTTTTGTTAGGACAGAACCGCCATGGCTACTCACTTGCTAATTGCAAGGAAAGGACCCTTAGCCAGAGTTGGCTCCTGAAGCTGCATTCATTTATCCCCTCCCATTCCTCTCCATGTCTGAACATTGCTTGGACTGTGCTCAGAATTCATTCATGGCTTGTTTTTCCTGCGCAAAGGAGATTTTATTTCAGTTCCTGTTTTCAATATTACTTAGCCACTGGCTTCTCTGCCAAACTGGCAGGGCTTGGAGGTTGACTTCCTGTACGGATGATGTAAAAGTGTCTGTGCAAAAACTCTCGCAGCCATTGGGAGATAAAAGCCAGCACACTGGGGATTACAAAGAGAGAGCCAAATTATATTTATAATATTAAAGTTGAGTGCATTTGCGGTTTTGCCGTCCTCTTGGGTTTTTCATAAGTAGAAAAACATGAATTAGCATTTTCCATTTCCATATATTGACTGGAAACATAACCCCCTCTCAATTAAGACCTATAGCTTTTGGGATGCAAGCAACAATTTTATAAAATATTTACAGCGAGATTTGCATTTTACTTAGCACTACCTTTTTTGGGAAGAAAAGCCGAAGTTTGTGTGTTCAGAGGGAGAGGAGAGGAGGACTACATCTAGAAATGAACTCAACAGCATTGTGCACTTAAAATTGTCCTCTGTTGATTGTGGTCACTAGTAATTCTCTTTGGGCTGATATTTTTTTCCCCTTTTTTTTGGCTCAGCCACGTTATTTTTCAACATCATCCTTAAAGGCCATATTCCTTATGGAAGGCTGCTCATTTCCCTTTTGGAACTCGTATGGGGAAAAATCTATTTGCAACTCTGTGTTGGGGGTGGAAACATAAGTGAAACATTTCTCTTTCTCGACCCCTCCTCTCTCTCCCTTGAATGTAAATGTGCGTTGTAAAGAACATAGCTATTTCCTGGATAATTTGCAGTTGTATATTTTATGTTAATTTCACCGAAAATATTGCACCCCTGCCAGGTTTAGTAGAGGCTCACTGTGATATGAATAATTTCTAGCAAATCATTTTTTTTTTCCTCATTTAAGATTTGGCACCTTTTAAAGGTTTTAATAATAGCAACAAGGAGGAAGATTTAGAACAAGCAAAAACGGTGGGGAGAGAGAGAGAAAGAGAAAGAGAGAGAGAGAGAGAGAGAGAAAGAGAGAGAGTAGCATGTTGCGAGTGAATGTAAACTAGGAAAAATAATTACATGGCAAACATTTTTCTACAGACGCTTTTTTTTTTTTTGCTCCTTCCTTGTAATGTAATATCTATTTACTAAACTGTTTATTTTGGGCCCTCCGTTTACCATAAAATATTTATATTTGCTTTGCTGCAATAAAAAATATTGACAAAATACCACTGAGATTTTAAGAACAATTGGTGTTTCACTTCCTAGACAGCAGAAGCAGAGAATCAGTTGGGTGTGTAGTGTACCACAACCACAACCTCATCACCTTGCAATGTTTTAGACAGATATAACATTTCTATAATTTCATGGGGACGTGTCCCTGCCCTGAACTGGGGAAATTTGAATTAAGATATTTCTTCTTCTGTTAAATCATCTTAGTTTGACAGGGTATCAGGTTTGCTAAGAAGCCTCACCCCAAGAAAAGGGCCTTTTTCTTCTGGGCTATTTATAAATTTGAGGAAGAGGAACATGTCAAAAGGTTGTGTAGTGTTGGTTGACACCTCTTTTCCTCCTATTGTTGCTTGGACATCCGGGGCAGGTGAGCCCAGTCCTACCTTGGACAGCGAATGTGAAGCAAAAAAAAAAAAAGGCAATTGAATTTCAAATTCAGAATAACAGAGTTGGAAGGGATCTTGGAGGTCTTCTAGTCCAGCCCCTGCTCAAGCAGGAGACCTTACACCACTTCAGACAAGTGACTGTCCAGTCTCTTCTTAAAAACCTCCAGGGATGAAGCACCCACGATTTCTGGTGGCAAGCTGTTCCACTGGCTAATTGTCTTCTGACTATTAGGAAGTTTCTCCTTAATTCCAAGTTGCTTTTCTCCTTGATTAGTTTCCATCCATTGCTTCTTGTCCTTCCTTCAGGTGCTTTGGAGAAGAACTTGACTCCCTCTTCTTTGGGGCAACCCCTTTGATATTAGACCGCTGCTATCATGTAATCTCTGGTCCTTCTTTTCATTAAATTATATACCCAATTCCTGCAACTGTTCTTCATATGTTTTAGCCTCCAGTCCTCCAATCATCTTCGTTGCTCTTCTCTGCACTCTTTTTCGAGTCTTTTTTATATCGCAGCGACCAAAACTGAATGCTGTATTTCAAGTGTGGTCTTGCCAAGACATTAGAAAGCGCATTCCAAGTATGGTCTTGCCAAGGCCATAAAACGGTATTAAAACTTCATGTGATCTTGATTCTATCCCTTTGTTAATGCAGCCTAGAACTGCTTTGGCTTTTTTGGCTGGATGGGCTAGCTGGTGCCTCAGGTTCCATTCATCCCCTTAATTCCCCCTTTTCAGCTTTTATAGTCCCTCAGATCCTAGTTACTGAAATTTACATTTTACTTTATGGGGTGAGAAGCTTAGCATAGGCCCTAAAATGGACGCTTTCTTCTTCTTCAGTCATGTCTGATATTTGGAGATTGCCTGGACAATTCCCTGCAGTTTTCTTGGGAAGGTTTTTTCAGAAGTAGTTGGCCATTGCTCCCTTCCTAGGGCTGAGAGAAAGGGACTGGCTTAAGGTCACTCAGCAGGGTTTGTTCCTAATGTGGGACTAGAACTCACAGTGTCCTGATTTCTAGTCTGCTGGTTTTTGTGGCTCTCAAAAGAGACATATGGCCTTTGAAAACTTCAACTGGGGGTGATATGGCCTCCTCTCTTTGTGGCCTTCAGACCACAAATATCATTGGGGGGGAGGGTAGCCATTGGTAACTAGCTTTAATTAGATGCCACCATAGTTTGGGCAACCTGGAATGTGGGATGGGGAAATGTTTGTAAGTTTCTTCTTACCTTTCTCTTCTTTATCAAGCCACCTTCAACTCATCAATGGGATTGTTTTCCTCCATTGTTTCCTCCATTAACATAAATGGAGGCATTGAGAGAAGCAGCCAAGCCATGAAGTAATTGTTGGATTGTGTGTGTGTGTGTGTGTGTGTGTGTTAATGGTTTAGTTTTGCTGTCTGGACTGAAAAATATTGATCCCTTTAATCATTTCCAACACTAAGCCAGAGGATGGGTCATGACTTTTCCATAGATGGGACCTGGGAGATTTTCAACTAGCATCTTTTCCACCCAATCTTGGAGAATGGAGTGTTTAAGTGCATCACTGAACTTTTACCCTGGCTGCCTGAGGTTTCAGGACTGGTATTTGGGTTCAGGCTGCATGGCCTTTGGGGTTCAACCTCTAAACCAGGGATCTACAACCTTGGCAACTTTAAGACTTGTGGACTTCAACTCCCTGAGTTGAAGTCCACAAGTCTTAAAATTGTCAAGGTTGGAGACGCCTGCTCTAAACTATGGCTGTCCAATCTTTTGGCTCGCCTGGGCAACGTTGAGTGAAGAACCATCTTGGGCCACATATAAAATATATAATACTTTATATAAATAACATAATAATGTTAAAAGTTTATGATCTTGTAGAGCTATATTACTAGTTATCTGGGGCTGCATGTAGCACGTGGGCCATGAGTTGGACATGCTAGTTCTAAAAAGTATAGGGTTTGTGAAGGTATTTCTTGCTATTTAACTCCTTAAAGCATCTGTATCTTTTCCTGGACTATTACATATTCATGAGTTGTTGTTTTTTTTAACGGGGATCCTAGATTTGTACACCAACATGTGCTCACCATTCTTTTAAACCAGTGTTTTTATAAATTTGGCAACTGGAAGACGTGTGGACTTCAATTCCCAGAATTCCAGAGCCAACATGCTTTAAGAGAAGTAGACTTTAACTCAGCATGGTGGCTGGAGAATTCTGGGAATTGAAGTCCACACATCTGTAAAGTTGCCAAATTTGAAAAACGCTGATTGAAAGGACTGTATGCTTATTTTTTAAAAAAATTACAATCATTTTTTTCCTCAGAGTTGTTGTTTTATTTCGTATGACTCTATGAGTTATTTGTTGAGAGGGTGCCTATATAAGTTATAAGACGATGACACTGCATGATGTATGTCTAATGAAATAAGAAAATGCATTCTTCCTTCTGAGCCAGACACCCTTGTAGATAGGAGCATAACGTTGTTAGCCTACAGCATTACTGTAAATGTGCAACAAGAATGGTAAATTACTTCCAAATTAAGTTGTAGTCAATCTGTAATCAAAATGGAAGAAGAATGAGGTAATGAAAGCTGCTGATTTAGATAAATATCCTTGGACTTATGTGGAGAACTTATTTTTTTATGATCCTGTAACCAAGGTTGTCTAAATTTTGTGGCCAGATTGCCACAAAATCTGATCAGAGAAGGTTCTAGAGGCCAGAGATGGAAGAAGTTGTGTACCACATTCAGACCTGGGAATTCAGCTTGCTTATCCCATTGAGTTCAATGGAAATTACATGAGATGGCCCAAGGAACTGTCTCTCTGTTCTATGCCCTGGTCCCCTAAAATGCAATCAGGTTTGAGCCCCAGTGGAGATTATGAATTTGCTGGATTTTTTTTTTTTTTGATCATTGTTCAAGATTGAAGTTTGACCTTTACTGTCCATGAGGTTGGGAATCCCTGATGCAAATTCATACAAGGGTTCCTCTATAAATTGGCTCCCAGAAAAGTAAATTAGCCTCCTCCTTCTGAGGTGTATCTTTAAGACCTTTTATCACATTAGAAATCATTATTCTCAGCAGCAAAAGAAAAGAAAAAGCCAGGCTGATCTGCGTGCATAAATGGAAAACAACCCAGTCTCATTAATGTTCTGCAAAAAAAATCAATTTACAATCGAAAATAAATTGTATTGAGGTGCCCCTAATTTTCCCTTTAAGGCATAGGTCACCGGTTCCCCAGGCGAGGCAAACTTATTTGGACTTAATGAAGTTTTTGGCCTTTACGTTGTGGAAAAAAATGATAAAAGAATCCCTTCCCTTTCAATTAACATGAGATGATCCATATTTTGAAGCAAATCTGTCTTTGCTGATAGTTATTCCGTCTAGAAGCCCTTTAAATCTTGGCTCTTTTAATCTTTGTAGAAGAAGTACAGAATCTTGCCAAAGAACAAAAGGAGGTACATATTAAAAGGAAAACCTCATATTCCCTTCCATCCATGTTTGTTTATGCTGTTGCTATCACGGCTAAAAAAGAAGACAATAGAAATGGGTTTTAGTTCAAGATTAAGTAGATCAGAGGTCTTCAAACTTGACAGCTTTAAGACATGTGAACTTCAACTCCCAGAATTCCTCCTCCAATCACGTTAGTTCAGGAATTCTGGGAGTTGAAGCCCACAAGTCTTAAACTTGCCAAGTTTGAAGACCCTTGAAGTAGATGCTGAAGAAGAGTTTTAACATCTCAAGAATTGTCCCCACATGCTATCATTGAGGGAGGAAGGGAGGGAGGGAGGGAGGGAGGGAGGAAGGAAGGAAGGAAGGAAGGAAGGAAGGAAGGAAGGAAGGAAGGAAGGAAGGAAGGGCTTTCCTAGTAAATGGGCAAAAACAAAGCCAATTTTCCTTAAATTTTCTTAAAGATCCATCTTAACTTCTGAAACCTACATTAGTGTTGGCAGACACATCTGGGGAAGGTTTGAAAAACCTTTGGTCTGTAACACCCTGTGTTTTAAACCGAAAGGACAAATTAAGTTAGCTCATTCACTTTGCCTTTAACCCTTAGAAAGACAAGAATTCAATGCCTTAAAATTGAGAGGTGAATTCTAGCCATCACCATAGGTGCCTTTCAAGAGTAAGAGAAAAATGTCCATGACCATGTCAGCCCACAATTCTAGCAACTTGTGTACTTGGTTCAAAAATCAGGATGCAGGTGCCTGACAATAATATAATTTCGAAGATGCGTTGATATTTTGACATCATCGGGGTTTAAAACCATGGATGGTATTGTCACTAAAAGTTCTTAAAGTTGTAGTATCTGGTTGTAGTTGTTGATAATTTTATTCCGTTTCTACTCAGTTCCTTATATTCTGGTGGAAGTTGGTATCAATGATAGGATACTGTTGGACACTTCAAAATAGCTCTTGGAGTTTTCAGAGATTTTTTTTTAAAAAAATCTGCAAAGGTGATCTCTTTTTAAAATTATGCATGGTGCAGATTGGAAAGTGGCTGGAGATCATCTTTTAGGGTCACTCAATAACCTCAGTCATTATATATGTAGTAATGAATAATGGTTCTTAACAGGTACTTTACAAGATCTGTCAATGGCTGTTAGCCACAGCCGTTGAGTTGAATCGCTATGTTCAGGAATTGTAAGTACTGTATGCAGAAGTAAATAAAGAGTTATTCCATAGTTTTTCCTGTGCTGTTCCTTTGAAACTTGGATGCTCGGTTGAAGGTTCTTTGGATATATGTAGCATCTAGTGTTCCTCAACCATGGCAACTTTAAGAGGTCTGAACTTCAACTGCCAGAATTCCCCAGCCAGCAAGTTGGGGCTCTAGCATCTTCGATAGCATTTAGTAAAACCTGTATGGGTCAAAATTTTCTTATGCCTCCTTTTCCAGTATTCTTTATTTTTTCTTCAGGTCTTTTTTTTTAAATCTCATTGTGCTAACTTGGCCTCTAGTGGCATGTGGGAGTAATGTTTGTGTCCATGTTTGCCAAATGTGCAAAATATATGGATAACCAGATTGTTTCTAGAATAGAATAGAGTGGAGTGGAGTGGAGTGGAGTGGAATGGAATGGAATGGAATGGAATAGAGAATAGGATAGGATAGAATAGATTAGAAAATAGAATAGGAATAGGAATGGAATGGAATGGAATGGGATGGGATGGGATGGGATGGGATAGGATAGAGAATAGGATAGGATAGGATAGAATAGATTAGAAAATAGAATAGAATAGAATAGAAATAGAAATAGGAATAGGAATAGGAATGGAATGGAATGGAATGGAATGGAATGGAATGGAATGGAATGG
>NW_020769373.1:2090573-2104156 GCF_900518735.1 Pseudonaja textilis | reverse complement strand
CTGGCTGGTGAATTCTGGGAGTTGAAGTCCACACCTCTTAAGCTTGCTCAGGTCAGAAAACACTGTTCTGACTAAATATTAAGCAGAATAATTTTCTTGCATTTCCTCCTGTTCCATTTCCTCCTTAATTTGATGAAATATTTTTTTTTCCAAATTGTTGTTTCGAAGGAAGGGAGAAGCTAGGTGAATTTTTCACAGATAAAATTTATTGGCCAAGTGTGATTGGACACACAAGGAATTTGTCTTGGTGCAAATGCTCTCAGCGTACATAAAATAAAAGATACATTCGTCAAGAGTCAAGAATCATCAGGTACCACATGTAATAATAGTCATAGGGTACAATAAGCAATCAGATCTTATTGCTAACTAGGAAACAGTGAATATAAATCTTAAGGATACAAGAGACAAAGTTACAGTCATACAGTCACAAGTGGGAGATGATGGGTGATAGGAACAATGAGAAGATCAATAGTATTAGTAATGCAGACTTTGTAAATAGTTGGACAATGTTGAGGGAATTATTTGTTTAATAGAGTGATGGTATTCAGGAAAAAGCTGTCCTTGTGTCTAGTTGTTCTGGTGTGCAGAATAACTAGACACAAGCATTGTTTTGAGTGTAGGAGTTGAAACAGTTTATATCCAAGATATGAGGGGTCTGTAAATATTTTCACAGCCCTCTTTTTGACTCATGCAGTATACGGGTCCTCTATTGAAGGCAGGTTGGTAGCAATTGTTTTTTCCTGCAGTCCTAATTACTCTCTGAAGTCTGTGTCTGTCTTGTTGGGTTGCAGAACCAAACCAGACAGTTATAGGGGTGCAGATGACAGACTCAATCATTCCTCTGTAGAATGCAATATATTCTTATAAAACCTACTTAAGTTTCACAATGGCCTAGAAATGTTTGTGGAAATCTTGTTCTGCTGATATACAGTTGTTGGTCTGTTGGTCTACCATCTTTCTGATTTCCCAGACTTCTGTGAAATCCTTCCGGAGAGAATTATTCCCATTTGGCTTATTTAAATTAGAAAATGCTAACAGGAATCTTCATCCCGACGAAAAATGTGTTAACTGACGACAAGAGCCTCATCAAGTAGACCATTTCTCCATTTTTCCACATGAATAATCAACTCAAAAACATCACTAGGCGCTATTAAGAGGAAATTCTCAAGCACCCTAGTAATAAGATCCTCAAACATGCTTCTTTTGCAGGGGAAGACCATCTGAAAGATTTAAACAAGTCGAGATTTAATTTTAACGGAACTAGTTCTCCAACTTGGTTTTAGCGGGCAAGGTTCGTGTTCTGATATCCAGGGCAAGATTAGACTCCTTCATTTGAGAATTTGGAGCTGGGCAGCTATTCAGAGGAGTGGATATAATTGTGGCAGGATGAACTGAATTGTGCAAAAAATGTAACAGCAAAACGAATCAATCAGGGATTTTTTCCTGTACTGTACAAATGGCAGAAACTGGTCTTCATCCATTACTGTAGGTCATTTTTGGAAAACAGGCATATTGAGCCGCGGTGGCGCAGTGGTTAGACTGCAGAACTGCAGACTACTTTTGCTGATTGCTGGCTGCCTGCAATTTGGCAGTTCGAATCTCACCGGGTTCAAGGTTGACTCAGCTTTCCATCCTTCCGAGGTCAATAAAATGAGGACCCAGATTGTTGGGGGCAAGAGGCTGATTCTGCAAACCACTTAGAGAGGGCTGTAAAGCACCGTGAAGCGGTATATAAGTCTAAGTGCTATTGTTATTAATATCCCCAATTTTCTTTTTAAAAGAAAAAAAAAAAACCTTGGGCCATGCTGAAGAAAAGAGGCAAAACAGAAATTTGAATTCGCTCTGCTGAGTTTCTTAAATTTCCCCAGATGATTTATTAAACAGGAGTCACCTGTGTCCGGAACACCATGATTTATTTTGTAATGGGTGTCTCCTATTATTAAGCACTGGCGAGAGAAAGGCCAACATTGTCCGTCCCATTCTGAGCAATTCTGACTTTCATGCCAAGAAGGGCACACCTGTCCATCCTACTCTATCCCAAGTGCGTAAAACAATTCCTCATTGAATTCTCCTGAGCATTTCTCCCCCCCGCACCTACATAAAGTGGCTTGAGGAAGAATTATTAATAGCTTCCTTATACCATATGCTGTATTCTGTGGAAGAAAACCTTTCCGACCTAAGCATCTAATATCGGGCGATTTTTAAGGGCGAATGCAGAAGGAGATCAATGCCACCAATGGGACACTGTCAAAAGATTGGCCCAGAATTTCCCGGTTCTCCTGAAAACCCAGTGCTCCCCCCCATCCCCCCCCCACGATGCAAACCAACCCTCTTTGCAATTTGGGGAGCAAATCCTTCTCTCGTAAGAGAGGCAGTTGCTTGGCAGAAGAAGGGAAGGCAACGGAGATACGGGTGGGGCTGTCAGGAGCTGCGAGTGCACCCCGGGTGGGAGGCTGGGGAGCCCAGAAGATTGAGGAAGAATTAGGTTATTACATTTCCTCCTTAATTCTTTATCAGAGCAGCTCCCTTCTCCCTCCTTCGCCCGGGAGGAGGAGCAAAGAACGAAAGAAATCAATGCTTTTCTGATTTTATAATTTCCCAGGGTGCTTCCTTCGGAGCACCGGGTGCTCAGAGAGGTGACATAGCTGGTCATGGAAACTTGCACTCCTTCTTCTTCTTCTTCTTCTTCCTCCTCCTCCTCCTCCTCCTCCTCCTCCTCCTCCTCCTCCTCCCCCCCTTTCCTTCCTGGGGAGAAAGGATTTCGTTGGAATTTCACAACCTTGGAGTGCTTTTGTGAAAACACTCATTTGGGTTTGCACCAAGCTGCTAATGGCGGATGCGAATCCCATGTACATTCGGTGCTCGTTATGGCATGGAATGCGCTGTTAATAATGCATCTGTGAAACTCAGCTGCGAGGGAGCCAAATAATTATCCCACCGTCGCGTTGCCTGCTTTAGTGTCATCACAACTGGGGCTTCATTAAAAGTCCTGACAGTAGAGATGTTGTGTGGGAGAGCCTCGGTGTGCCTGTGTGTGTCTACACATGCATGTCAGAGAGAGGGGTGTGTGTTTGTGTATGCATACATGTGTGTGTGTGTGTGTGTGTGTGTGTATGTGTATGTGTATGTATGTATGTATGTATGTATGTGTATATATATATATATATATAACATACATACACACACACACATATATATTCTATATAATTTAAATTAACTGCAATGCTATGGCTCAGAGGTAATTTGACTTTTTGAAACTGTGGAACCCCTGTGAATTTCCTTCTTCCCCTCTCTCTCCGACTGCCGTATCAGCTGATCATCCCCAGAAGAACAAAAGGTTTATCTGAAGCTATGAAGCATATATTCACCAGCTCCTGGCATCTAGATTAAAAAAAAAAAAAAGGAAAAGGCGAAGAGAGGGAAAGAAAAAAGAAAAAAAAATCAAAGTGTTCCATTGAACATGTTAATACCGAGCAAAACGTACACAGCTAGACGCTAAATCTTAACAGGGATTTAAGCCCTCGGAAAAGCGATCCTCTGATCCGGTCTTCTTGGGTCGGTCCCTCGTAAATGGGGGAAAAAAATGGAAATAATAAAAAGGGGGTTTTGAATAAAGAGGGTACTTCTATGCCTGTTAGACGGGTTCAAGTGATTGAAGCTTTGACCAACTTAGAGAGTTGACAGGCTATTGAAGATTGAGTACTAGATACGAAAAAGTGGTATATTTCCCCCTTAGAACGTAGAATAACAGAGTTGGAAGGGACTTTGGAGGTCGTCTAGTCCAACCCCCTGCTCGAGCAGGAGAGTCTATTCCAAATATTAGTCTCTACCTAGGATCGAACTCACGGCCTCCTGATTCTGAGGTGAGAGCTCCACCTCTAGGCCACAATTTTTTGGTAAGCTGAACAATAGTGTTTCTTGAGGCACAACTGGGGAATCCTGAATCTGAAAGCTCCGGGCTTCCTTGCAATAAGTAAAAACTACAAATCCACCCCCTGTACCCTTCATCATCACATCACATGCCCCAATCACCATCCGTCCCAAGTTGAGACTTCCCCTCACCCAGGTGCAGAAATGACATGACCTTGAATTAGAAAAAGAATGTTATTATGTCTAACTACATACACTCCAAGAAATTCCCCCCTCCCACTTTCCCAGGCTCAAGAATGTGGCAGCGTGGGAGCATCTGGTCTCAGTTATGGCTTCCAGAGCTGATAGTCTCATTTAACAACAGAACTTTTGGGCTCATAACCACCATGGAACTAATTTAACAATGGCAGTGACTGACACAACAAAAATGAGGCAAAACTCACTTAACCAATGTCTCCCTTAGCAACAGAAATTTGGGCTCAATTGTGGTCATAAGTCAATGACTACCTGTATTGCCTCAGGTAATCTGCTTTTCCCCCCTGGGAAAAAACTTTTCTAACACTTTCTGAAAATCCTTCCTACTCTAAACAGAAAATCCAGCTTTCACATATTCGCTCCTCCTAGTTATGGTAAAATTAGGGATTTGTCCATTGCAGGTTTCAGTGGTGGCATTCAAAAAATAATACTACTGGTTCTGTGGGTGTGGCTTGGTGGGCGTGGCAGGGGAAGAATACTGTAAAATCCCCATTCTCTCCCCACCCCACTAACCTACTTTCCAGCTCCATTCTCCTGTGCAGGGCAACAAAAGAAGATCCAGCCGATCAGCTGTGGGCGTGGCTTAATGGCTTGGTGGGCATGGCAGGGACAAAATCTCCATTCCCTCCCCACCCCACTAACCTGCTTTCCAGCTCCGTTCTCCTGTGCAGGGCAACCAAAGAAGACCCAGCTGATCAACTGGGACTCAATGGGAGGCAGAGAATAGATGGGGTTGGCGGGGCCAGTCAGAGGTGGGATTTGCTGGTTCTCCGAACTATTCAAAATTTCCACAACCGGTTCTCCAGAACTGGTCAGAACCAGCTGAATACCCACCTCTGGCAGGTTTACTGAAGGTATCTCCTGAAACCATAACTTGTGGTTTCCTGCCCCCCAGAGATTGTCCAGCCCTGTCCTGCTCCTTCGGACTGGTCTCGAGAATTAATCTTGCCCCCCCCCCGCCCGCCCCCACCTCACCAGAATATGCCTTTCCTTACAGCAATTGTGTCTCCAGGCTCCAGTCCTCCTCCCTGCCCCACAAAACTACAGGAAGGTGTGATTGTGTTAGCTGTCTTCTGAGATCCGAGATTCAGGTCAAAAGGGAAAACGCTTTTCCAGAGGAAATTGGGTTATGCAAATTGCTGCAAATATCCACACAGGTGTGCGTTTAAGGGACAGGAACAAAGCTCCCACCTCGGTGAGGATTTATCATCTTTCATATCACTTGATATGATTTCTTTTGTGGCTTGAGATTGAAGGGGAATTGGGTTAGTTTTTAATCTCTCTCTCTCTCTCTCCCTCCTTCCCTCTCCCTCCCCCTCTCCCTCCCACTCTCCCTCCCTCCTTCCCTCTCCCTGTCTCCTTCCCTCTCTCTCCCTCCTTATATCTCCCTCCCTTCTTCCCTTTCCCTCCCACTCTCCCTCCCTTTCCCTCTCCCTCTCCCTCCCTCTCCCTCTCCTTCCCTCCTTCCCTCTCCCTGTCTCCTTCCCTCTCCCTCCCTCCCTCCTTACATCTCCCTCCCTTCTTCCCTTTCCCTCCCTCTCTCCCTCTCCCTCCCTCCCACTCTCCCTCCCTCCTTGCATCTCTCTCCCTCTCTCCATCCATCTCCCTTCCTCCCTTTCTCTTTCCCTCTCCCTCTCCCTTCCCCTTCCCTCCCTCTCTTTCCCTCTTCCTCTCCCTCCTTCCCAGTCTCCCTCTCTCTCTTCTCCCCTTCCCCTCCTTCCCTTTCTCCCTCCCCCTCTAAGAGAGAAGAATAGGAAAGCTTCCCCCCACCTCCCAATTAAACTCAATTATTCAATGGCTAGGAAGGGAGACCCCTATCAGCTTAAGATCAGTCGTCCTAAGAGTCATTCTGACACCTTCTGCTTCGCGTCGGCGAAGACGCCTTCTGAACAACCTGGAAGTAAAATAATAACAATAACTTTCTGTTCAGTGGAAGAAAAGAAAAAACACCTTCCCAAGCATTGGGAGCTGGAGGGGAAGAAACTGTGGGTTCATTCTGCTTCTCTTTACGGCCTACCCCACCCGTCTGCTTTTCTGCTAGAGCTGCAGATTGGGCACCGGGCGCTGGAGGTGAAGTGGGGAGGAAAGAGAAGTGTTTGAATATTGTGCTATGAAGGGAAGAGTCCTACAGAGAAGCAGTTGTGATATTAGAGCAGCACTCCTAAGAGATCCCTTGGCTCGTGTGTACCGATCGGAGTGGCACATTCCCAGACAGCTGGTCGCTCAGCATGGGTTGTGCATGCTGCAAAGAAGTTGGCACACTGGCAAAGGACAGGTAATGCTCTAATTTCCCCAGTGCAGATGCGGCCAGGAATATCTTAATTTATTGGTGTGCTGGCATGCAAGAGGGAAGGCTGGCTGTGCAGCCTCGCATAACTATTAGCAAAAGAAACAGGAGGAAAAAAAAAGAGAGAGAGAGAGGGATAGGAAGGGGAAAAGGATCAGCTCTTGTTAGGAACTTCCAGGGCTGAACGGAGGGCTAGAAATGGTGATCTTTTGCCCTTCTCTTTTGTGGCATGTGGGGGTGGTATGGGGGGGGGGGGCTTAATTTTAGATCCGTGAGCAGCGCTCCCAAGACAGACCAGCTATTTTGGGAAAACTGGTTAGTCCAAAAAAATTGCTTGCTTTGATTATTCCGAAAAATGATTCCACAAAATTGATCTCTCTATTTCTCCATTTAAAGTTGTTATATAAATAGGAGCATCATTTAGAACTTCTGTTGAGATCCAGGTTGATTGCTGACCGTTAGAACAATTAAATCAGTGGAACAACTTGCCTCCAGAAGTTGTGGCTGCTCCAACACTGGAGGTTTTGAAGAAGAGATTGCACAACTATTTGTCTGAAATGGTGTTGGCTTTCCTACTTGAGCAGGGGTTGGACTAGAAGACCTCCAACGTCCCTCCTAACTGGCTAATTCCGTTATCCCTCTTGGTGTCACCATCTAGGGTCAAATTATTACTCTGTCAGTAGCCTTGCCTTTTTCAAAATCAAATCAAATCGAATCAAATGTTTATTGTCAATGCACAAGATGTGTAGAATGAAATTGAAATAAGCCTCCCTTGATGCAGCCAAGAGAGCAAACCTATCTTCTGACAATTTTAGTGATTGTACTAGAGGTCTCTTTGTTTGTGTTTGTGGGCTGGGTATTTTTCTCCAAAAAGAATTTTTAGGAAAATAGTTGGTCTTTTAGTTGTTTACTCATACTGTGCTCCTGGGTGTCAAAGCACCTTATCATTATTCCATTGGCACCCTTGGCGTATTCGCTGAGCAAAATTTGCTGGTCCTCTTGTGCTTGATAGATAGATTAGGCCCTTATATAATTCTCTTTATACCAGAAATTGAACTGCCTTTGAACAGGCAGACAGCTAATTGCTAGCAATTTGTGTTGCTAACAAGAGGCAAAATGGTAGCATAATATTAGGCTCAACAGTCTGTTAACTAATTTGCTGAATCAGATTTAAAAATATGCCCTTGATAGCAATGGCTTTCATGACAGTGCTTTAAGTCCAATCGTCTGAAGCTTTTGTAGAGTGCCTTACAACATCACACTCACTCACTCACACACTCACACACTCACAAACACAAATGCAAGATATCATTATGGTTTCCTTGGGAGGAAAGCTATGACAAACCTAAACAGCCATATTAAAAAAACAGAGACATCATCTTACCGACAAAGGTACGTATAGTCAAAACTATGGTTTTTTTCCCGTAATAAGGCATGGCTGTGAGAGTTGTATCATGAGGAAGGCTGAGTGTTGGAGAACTGTTGCTTTTGGACTGTGGTGCTAAAGAAGACTCCCAAAGATGCTTTTGCAAGAGGCAACTGGATTTTCTAGTTTTTCTTTGAAGACGTTTCACTTATCATCCAAGAAGCTGCTTTATCTCTGAGCTGAAGACGCTTCTTGGATGAGAAGAGAAATGTCTTCAAAGAAAAGCCAGGAAGTCTAGTTGCCTCTTGAAAAAGCATCTTTCAGACAATCATGACCTGGTGTTGTGGTTCACTGGCAGCAGGTACAGATGCCTGAGGTCTCGGAGAGCGAGGACTCAGATGAGGGGCCTGCATGTGATTGCAGGGATGGGGCCAGGACCATCGGGGAGTAGAGTGCTGCCTTTGGAGATTGTGGAGGCTGGCAGCAATGAGGAAGAATCCCCCGAGGAGCCTGTGCCCAGTGCGTGTGCGTGCAGGGCTGCTCGAAGGAAAGAGCAACTGCAGCAGCACGGGAGACTCGGGAGTAAGGCTGCAAGGTGATGGCCCCTCCCTTTACAGATAAAAGCCAGCTGAGAAACCAGAGTTCTTTGCAGGAAGCAAAGAAGTTTTTGCACTCAAGCCTTGTGCACGTTCAGAATATCTGAGTTGGTCTTTGGAGACTCTTTGTGTTGGAATTATTTCTTAGTAACTTTATCTAGTGTTCTTGGCAGCCTTGCACCACTTTGGCAAGGCTCTTTCTTATCAGAGACAATTAGTTTGAAACTGCCTTTTAACTGTGAAGGAACGGAATTCGTGAAGAATCATTGAAAGGTTTTGCTGTTACCTCTGTTTCATGGAACAAGGTTTGGGTCAGAACACCCGGAGGACTGAGAATCTCCATAGACTTTAAGAGTCCCTTGGACAGCAAAGAGATCCAATTACTCAACCTGAAAGGAAAATCAACCCTGACTGTTCATTGGAAGGACGGATACTCAAGCTGAAGCTCAAATACTTTGGCCACGAAATGAGAAGATAGGACCCATTGGCAAAACCCCTGATGTCGGAACGATCGAAGGCAAAAGTAGAAGGGGACAGCAGCGGATGATTAGACAATGTCATCAACACAACATGAACCTGAGCAAACTCCAGGAGACACTGGAAGAGGCTAGGGAGGCCTGCTGTGGTCCCTGGGTTGCGAAGAATCAGACATGACTTAGCGACTGAACATCAACAAAACATTACGGTCTCTGTATCCTATTGTCCACATGGAATGGTAGCTATCTGTAGATACATCTTCCACTGGTTGGTGCCAGGGAATGGAGGGGGCAAGGATCGGACACGGTTGCAAAGGTTGAAAGTGAGAATGACCCTAAATCATGATATGGATGCTTTATTTTGTCTATTATGAAGAACCCAAGCTTTGTATGGAAGCTTGGGTTTCACACATTCTCATGCACTAGAAAACACAGGTATATGCACAGGCTATCCAGTTCTTCAGAAGTGTGAAAATCAAGCATCATACTTGACTAGAAGATCAGGAATAAGCCATTTAGTATCCCTGACAGACAACTTGCTAACCAGCTGTTTGTAACAATGCATGGCCACAAGTGTAAGAACCACCTGGTGGTTCATGTGAAGCAATGATAAGTTTGCAACAATTGTTTCCCAGGTTTTATTCTAGAATAACATCCCAACATCCTTGGAACATCCTAAAATCCCTGTTAAGAAGATCAGGTAACAGGCTACGAAAGATACCTCCACTTGACATCTAGAGAGCAAACACTGGTTTCATCATGTTATCGAAAAGCATGGCATTTTTTTTCCACATTCTGAACCTACTGAGGACATGCCTTCAACCTTTTGGAAGAGAACCCGGAAATCTTGGAAGTTGTGGAGATTGGAAGCTGCGTCCCTTTGTATATAACTGTCATGGTTCTTCAAGCATTTTTAAGGTCCCTTTTTCCAGGCGACATAGCCCATAAAGATCAAAATCTCGCCCCCTGGCAGCTCCATTTTTAAGTCTGGCAAAACACACGCCAGATCCGATTTCAGCCCGACCTGCTTGCATTTGGAGAGGCACACTTAATAGGATTGAAAGGAAAGAAATGTTACTTTTCATCACACCAGACAACAAAGAGAACCAGGGAAAACGAAAATATTATTTCGTTTGAACAAATTACAGCTTGTCTCTCGGGCTGTTTCTTTCTTTCCAGGGCGTAGATGAAGAAAAGCACTTTAATATCATTCCATCAAACTAAAAATTTAACTACGTTTTTTTTTTTCCTGTACAGATAAAATGTGTTCGGAGGATTCAAAGAAGATTAAAGTTCACCTAAGAAAAGAGTATTCAAATTTGAACAGCTAATGGAAGCCTGGCAAAAAAAAGAAAAAAAAGTTAATGTCTATATCTTTCCTCTAAGGGACTTAGATTTCGGTATTCTTATAAAAACACATTGAGTTTATTTCATTTCTGTGTCTCCGCAGACTGCATTCTTGTAATTTCAGTAAGTGTTATAAATGTTATTTTAAGTATTATAATGCTAATCCCTACTGGCAATAAGGGGTTGGAGGCACCATTTCCATTACTAAGGTAATGTTTACCTCAGATAGCATATAATTGTTTTTTTTTTCCTTTCCTGCAGTAAACTCTCTGCTCCCAATTGCTTAATCAACCGTGGAAAAAGAGGGGGTGGAGGTAGGAATAGGGAGGGGCAATTCGACTGGTTTAATATTTTAGTTGCTCACAGTAGACGAGCCACATGGACGTTTCCATTCATGGGAGCTGGCTTTGCCTGGGAAGTGGACCATCCCAATGGCACAGAGTGGAGTCCTTGGCAATAGCTGCAAGGGTTCCTATTAATATAAATATCACGGCCATGGCATAAATCTTCTTTGAACTCTTGGGGCGTCTCTTCGTTGCCTGAGATCCAGCCAAGGCTTCTTCGAATCTTGCAATTGTTCAAACGGTTGAGTTGCATTCCAGTCACGGCACCTAACGCCGCTCTTGCGAGTATCAAGAGATCCCCGTGTAAGTTTTCTTCCGCATCACATCATTCTAAACAATATTTCATTATGCCTTATGAAAGTTAAAAACTTTTCTTCTTCCGTTCTCTCTCTCTCCTTCTCTCTCTCCTCTCTCCATCTCTTTCTCTCTCTCTCTGTCTCTCTCTCTCTCTGTTTCTCTCTGTCTCTCTTTCTCTCCCTCTCCCTCTCCCCCCCTCTTTCTCTCTCTCTCTCCTTCTGTCTCTTTCTCTGTCTCTCTTTCCCTCCCTCTTTCTCTCTCTCTGCCTCTCTCCCTCTCTCTCTCTCTCACCTTCTCTCTCTTTCTCTCTCCTCTCTCTCTTTCTCTCTCCCTCTCTTTCTCTCTCTCTCCTCTCTCTCCCTTCCTCTGTCTCTGTCTCTGTCTCTGTCTCTGTCTCTCTCTCTCTCTCTCTCTCTCTCTCTCTCTCTCTCTCTCACACACACACACACACACACACACACACACTTTCTCTCTCTCTCTCATTTTGTTGCAGAACAATGGGCTACTTAGTTATGGATCCAATTTGACTTTCCCAGTTTTCAAACAGGTGCCGTGCGCTTGGCTTAACCAATTTAGATTTTCGGAAAGGGATGTTACTTTCATCTGCTTAAAACCAGGGCGAATGGCCTCCGCCCTTTGTATAAAGAGCCCGTGCTGTAAATGCACAAGGAGTGGGGGGATAGTGAGAATTCTAGCATGAACTAAGATGAAATAATTGAGGAATAATATAGTGCACAGTGCTTCGGTTGCTCATGTACGAGCCTCAGGGTCCAATTATGGAGACTTCTGGCCCCTCCATCTGTTGCTCCTCTGGAATGCCCACACAGAGGAGATCAGCCATTCCCATTTTCACCTTTTTCTATTGGTGCGTGTTAGGCTTTTCAGTTATACACACTTATATCTGGATCCCAAGCTATGCCCAGCCTAATCTGAAGCTTATGAGTATGTATACAAGCCAGTTTTGCCAACTACAGTATGAAGGTTGGATTTCACTGATCAATGGACCAAGATAGGAAGGGAGGGAGGGAGGGAGGGAAGGAAGGAAGGAAGGAAGGAAGGAAGGAAGGAAGGAAGGAAGGAAAGAAGGAAGGAAGGAAGGAAGGAAGGAAGAAGTGGTGTTCAGCAGGTTATGACCAGTTCTGGAGAACCAGTAGTGGAAATTTTGAGTAGTTCAGAGAACCGGCCAATCCCACCTCTGGCTGGCTCCGCCCCATCTCTTCTCCGCCTCCCATTGAGTCCCAGCTGATTGGCTGGGTCTTCTTTGGTTGCCCTTCACAGGAGAACGGAGCTGGGAAGCAGGTTAGTTGGTTGGGGGGGGGCGGGAAGGGGGATTTTGTAATATCCTTCCCCTAGAGTGGGGGTGAGGATGGTGATTTTACAGTATCCTTCCCCTGCCATGCCCACAAAGCCCCCCCACCCTCAGAACCGGTGGTAAAAAAATTTTGAATCCCACCCCTGGAGACATGGAAGGAGGGAAGGAAGACCCTTAAAGAAAGCACTTTGCCTCAATCAAACTCAACCCCCTCCTCTTCCCTTCCCAATAAGAGTGTGAAACTTCCGTTGCGCCCGCCGCCTCTTACCCCCAACCATTCATAGCTGACCCCCAGGTGCACGGCTTGCCCTTCAGCCACTTTTGAAGGGCTACAAGTTGCATGCTTCCCCGCCATAAGCAGGAATAATAAGAAGGAGAAGGATTTTTTTTTTCCTTCCTTTCGACAGAGAAGAAACAAGTCCAACAAAACAATATATTAAGGGAGGAGGGGAAAGAAAGAGAAAGCCATGTTTTCAAAGGTTTCTGCAGTCAACGCTCCAGGGGAAAAAAAGCCACACATCTATGTCTGAGATTGCTTCGCAGACACATACTTCTGGGCCTGTGTTATCCCCACTCCACAGATGAGCAGAAAATACAGTTTGCTTTTTTCCCTCCTCTCTTCTTCTTTTTTTCTTCTTATTTCTGGTTCTATGTCTGTGGTCCATGGAGTTCTCCAAGCTCTGCAATTTTATCAAGAAACCACAATGAACGTTTTAATGGAGGCATTTGCCTGCGCGCTCCCCAGAAGGGCTGGGTATACTCCTGCTTATACTTACTCTTCAATATCTGCTCACTGTTCCTGAATGTTAAGAATGCCTTCGTCCAATCTTATCTGGTGGCAGTAGCAGGGAAGAAACTACCCTGCTGAATTATTCATAGCACCCTAGAAGGTCGAATCTAGGGGCATTGTGGGAATTTTTTTTTTTAAAGAAATACAGCTTCCCATATTCAATCATGGCTGCTAAGTAAGCCATCATCAACCATGATTGAATATGGGAAGCTGTATTTCTTTCAACAAAAATTCCCACAATAAGTAAGCCATCATTAGTGGGACACGGTGGCTCAGTGGCTAAGACGCTGGGCTTGTCGATCAGAAAGTTCGGCAGTTTGGCAGTTCGAATCCCTAGCACCACGTAATGGAGTGAGCACCTGCCCTATGGAACAGTTTCCTCCCAAATCCTGACCCTCTTGAACTTCCAGAATACCATAAAAATCTGGCTTTTGCCCTAGGCACCGAGCCAGGATGTTAAATGGAACCAAAATATCTGCGCTTTGTTTGATGAATCTATTATATAGTGCCTCAATTAATGTATAATGGTTATTTTAATTCTGATTTCTAATTGATTTGTAGAGTTGATCATCGAAAGTTCATACATGAGATAGGCAGCCACATACATTTTCCACAGAAATAAATTATTTTTAAATTATATATA
>NW_020769373.1:2057038-2090473 GCF_900518735.1 Pseudonaja textilis | reverse complement strand
TATATATATATATATATATATATATATATATATATATATATATATACATACATATATACATACATACATATACATACACATACACATACACATACACATACATACATACACACACATACACACACACACACATACACACACACACACACACACACACACACACATTTATATATACATATACATACATACATTTATGTTTATATATTTATATTTATAGAATATATTTTTTATTATTTTTTAAACAATTTACTTTCCTATTGTGTGTGAACAGAGTTGATTCCGGGTATCACTCATATTTATCCAATTCAAAATAACAGTATTAATAATCTCTATCACATTTATCCTTTTTAAGTAATCCTCATTATATTATTCAAACATACATAGGCAAAAAATGTCTAACTCCTTATCTCTGTCTTCTTGTTCAATCTAAACATTTCTCTATCGTACCTGAACAAATTTGACTAGATATAATTCATATTTATCCAATTCATGCTAACATTGTTAATAATCTGTATCACATTTATCAAATTTATATAATCCTTATTTGAATATTTAAATATACATAAACAAAAAATGCCTGACACCCCATCTTTATCTCTATCTTCATCTCTATCTTTCCTGTTCAATCTAAACATTTCTTTATTATATGTGAACAAATTTAACTAGGTATCGTTCATATTAATCCAGTTCATGCTAGCATTATTGATAATCTCTATCCCATGAATCAAATTTATATAATCCTCATTATATTACATTTATGGTTGTTTTAATTCTGGTTCCTGTTTGCTTTGTAGAACTGATCACCTCAGAGTTCATACGTGAGATGGTCAGCCATTTTCTACAGAAAGAAATTCTTATTTCATTCTCTTTTCCCTGAGCCTAAGGAAATGGGGTGGAAACTTGTAGGAATTTCCCCAGTGAATCAAAATAAAAAGCAATTGGCACCCATGTCATTCAGGCAGCCATAAGCGTACCCCAAAACAGACCACCACGAAATGACTTCCCATTTGTGAAGATTGACAATATTTCTCTTTAGCACAATCTTTTCTAACAAGAGAGGCTGCTCTTCTCTCTCTTCTCTCTTCTCTCTCCCTCTCCCTCTCTCCCTCTCTCTCTTTATTCCTCTTGATTGCTAGGGCTGTTTAATATTGTGCGAAGAATCCCAATAGCAAATGGTGGTAAAGACAAATTAGAGACTTTTTGGCTGTCTTAGTGGGTCATCTCCCAGCAGACGTAGGCAAGGGCACTGTAAAGAGATTCCATCTGCAGGGCCTGAAAATGCCATTTCCCCATCTGCTAGATGGATGGTGAACTCGGCACACTGTAGAGGAGGCAAACACACTTCCGAGCCAGGTTTTCAAATGAAGCTGTGAAGGAGGGGAGAAAGTGTAGGCTTGGGTTCAAAATTGGAACTTGCAGCTTTTTTGCAAGCAACTCTGGAATGACCTTTATTAAATTCCTTTAAAATGCTGGAGGAGCATTCCCAGTGGTGCACTGGCAAACAGTAGAGGAATTAAGATTTGGTCAGTGTAGAATCTAGGGATGAAAACTTCAGAATTATTATTAAACTTGTCTGTTTGGTTGAGGTTCTGAAGGCAGTTGAATATCACTTTCCTGTTTTGAAGAAAGAGAGTAATCGGGATACCAGTAGAGCAGAATATTCGTAGCTCAGAGTTGAACTTGAGGGGTCTTTGTTTGGTTGTTTTCTTGCAAATGTTTCATTACCCAACTAGGTAGCATCATCAGTGCTAGTAGGGAGTAGGATTTGCTCTCTGTTCATATGCAAGTAGTTTATCCTATCAGTGTTGTAGGAGTGTTCTTGATTAGGCTGTTATTTATTGTTTGTTGTCTGATTGGGGTGTTGTTTACTGCCTGATTGTTGGTCTCGCGTTACTCTTGGCGTTAATCTCTGCTGAGATCTGTATGTTGACTGCAGGCAAGGAGATATTTGGGGCTTTTTTGAGGGTGTTATTATAGTTTAATAGCAAGAGCAGGTGTGGGCTCGAATATTGAAAGCAGAATTTCAAAACCTGAGCTGTTTTTTTTTTTTTCCACTGAGAGTTGATTATGTTATATGATTGGCATATGTGTTCATCAGAGCCTCTTTCGAAATGTAAAATGGGGAAAAATATCAGAAAGCTTGTGAGGAAGGAGATTTCCCTGATCCAGTCATGTCATATGCATTTTTGTACACTGAGCTGGTCGTAACCTAATGGCAACTGATGAAGTAGAACATATCAAAATCACTAGGAAGAGTTTTGCTTTTACTGACATACTGGTATATATACACACACATGTATACATACATACAGTACGTATGTATACATGTGTGTGTGTATACACACACATACACATGCACACACAGACAGAGATTTGATATATCACATTAGGTCTTGTTTTATCGAACCACTTCTTAAACTAAGCACAATTGATTTCACACCGTATGTCTAAATAATAACCAAATTAAGATTTAGGTCAGTGACTGGCTGACAGTCCCATGTACCTCTGCATATACCTGGAAACTCAAATGCTTTAATAAATGGAGTACTTGATCCCAAGGTCAGAGACATGCCTTCTGTTATCTGCACAGTGCTACTTTTCAATGCTCATTTCCCATCCTCATGGCAGTACTCTGAATACCACTTTCTCGTAGACATTTGACTTTCATTTTTTTTTGCTTTCTCGCTCCCTCTCTTCTTGCGAAGCATTAAAAGTATTTTTGCAAAGTGAAAGGATTTGTCTGAAAATGCTCAGGGTTTTTTTTCCCCCACCCCTCCAGTCATGGGAGAGGTGGTTGGGTGCTGAGGAATTCATTACCTCTCACATATAATGAGGATCAGGATGAGGCCGTCCTAATAATTTCCTGGGTCCCTTGTCATTCTCCAAGACCCATTAGATGGGGAGCTCTGATTATTCCAATACTCAGTGCAATAAAGATGCCATGGAAGAAGAAGATTGCGAGCCACAACTTTTAAGCTGGGGGGGGGAGGGATGTCAGCCCATGAGTGGACACCAAGGCATCAGAGCAGCTTAATCACTTAAATGGAGCCTATTAGTAAATTTAGTGGAAAGGTGTTACGGAGAAGTCTTCGACGCCTCTGCCTTCGTGTGTTTGGAAAGGAGATCAGTTATGAGACTATTAAAATGTTATTTTGATAATTAAACCCACAGCTGTTGCGAGGGCATTGGGGGCAGAAGCCGACGAAGCAGCAGACTGCACAATGGATTGTCTAAATAAGGGCCGGGGGGGGGGGGAGAGGTAGGGAAGAACAAAGGAAACACAAAGTCCCATCATTGTGCATCAGAGGGGACCATTTTGATGTTCCCCTCCAGACTAAAGAAGGCATTTGTAGACATGGCGTTTCGAGGAAAGAGAAGGTGTTCAGCAGTTGTGTAAGAGAATAACAGAGTCGGAAGGGACCTTGGAGGTCTTCTAGTCCAACCCCCTGCTCAAGCAGGAAACCCTATACCATTTCAGACAAATGGTTGTCCAATCTCTTCTTAAAAACCTCCAGTGATGGAGCATCCTCAACTTCTGCAGGAAAGCCATTCCACTGATGAATTGTTCTCACTGTCAAGAAATAATCTCCAAAGTTCTAGGTTGCTTCTCTTCTTGATTAGTTTCCATCCAATGCTTCTTGTCCTGCCTTCAGTGTATCTATTTCTCTCTTTCTTGGTGGCCACCCCTCAGATTTTGGAATATCGCTATCATGTTACCCCCTAGTCCTTCTTTTCATTAAACTAAGGTAAAAGTTCCCCTCGCACATACAGGCTAGTCATTTCCAGCTCTAGGGGGTGGTGCTCCTTTCCGTTACAAAGCTGAAGAGCCACTGCTGTCCGAAGACGTCTCCGTGGTCATGTGGCCGGCATGACTAAACCCCAGAAGGTGCATGGAATGCTGTTCCCTTCCCACCAAAGGGGTCCCTATTTTTCTTCTTGCATTTTACATGCTTTCGAACTGCTAGGTTGGTAGAAGCTGGGATAAGTAATGGGAGCTCGCTCCGTTATGTGGCACTAGGGATTTGAACTTCCAAACTGCCAACCTTTCTGAATGACAAGCTCAGCGTCTTAGCCACGGAGCCACATTAAGCTAGATATACCCAATTCCTGCAACCTTTCTTCATATGCTGTATTTCTTTCTGACGGTATTATTCATACTTTAGGAAGTGATCCCTCTTGTCTTCCTTGAACGTTGCCCAGGCTGAGTTGCTCAGAGGTTTTTCAGCCACCGAGCTACTTCTGGAAGCCCATACCTTCCATTCTTCCCCCTAAAGAGTACTGTGTTGGTCTTATATTGAACAAGTTGATATACTATCCCCTGTTCTGCATTGGCTCTTCCCAGCCACAACAGCTTACTATGGCATGCAAAACAGACCTGTGTGAATTGTTCATTGTATGCAAACTGCCACATGGATTTCCTAGTTTAACACAAGAGCACCAAGGCTATTCCATTTCTTCCCCCACAAGAAGTATCACTAAGATTTAACTGAGAACCCTAAAAATAGCCAACCAGTTTTGTAAAGAGTTATTTGCAAATAAATAATAAGGAAAAGTAAAATCAAATCTGGGATCTGGCAATATCAGGACCTTGGAGAGTTCAATGAAGGAGGTTTTTAAAATTGGTTCGACACTCTCTGAGACAGCTGTTGTTCCAGCAATGTTTCTGTTCCACTCTCACTCTCATCCCCACTTCTCGTAGAGTAAGGTCACTTTAACTGTACTCCGTGCTGGTCTGTAACTTATCATTACAAAGAATTAATTGCCATTTTTATTGCAGTTGGAGATATGCTTTTGTATGGGTTTATTGCTTTTACTATGGCGAGATGGGTGGCAAACAAATTTAATAAATAAAATAAATAAATACTCTTTGAGAACTCTATAAAACCAAGGACTAGGGGTGACATGATAGCAGTGTTCCAGTATTTGAGGGGCTGCCAAGAAGAAGACAGATGAGGAAGAAAGGTCAATAACAACTCGCTAAGGCCAACTCCCCATGGTCAACTTTCCATGACCAACTCACTGCAGCCAACCTGCTATGGCCAACTCGCCATGACAAATTCTCCATGGAACAAGAGTTACACTAACATCAAAGAAATAGTGTAATAGAATCATTAAAGAAAGGATGCCAAAGGAGGGACAAAATGAAATGTGAATTACAAAAATTAAAATAGTTTAAAAAATATTTTAAATAATGAAATTGAATTGTTGAAAAGAGAGTTGGCCATGACAAGTTGGCTGTGTTGAGTTGGCTGTGCAACGGAGGTTACTAATTTCATTGTGAGCGGTGGCAGTACTGTGTGCACACAAGAAAAGTCACCTGTGGAATGTCTGATTTGACTGGAGTCCTGTACATGGAATCCCAAATACATAGAACTTTTCGGCATGACCTATTTTCTGCTCCACAAAATTAGCATCTAAAGTACAGAGAGAAATGTGTGGGTGATACCATGCATTCTGCATGCAAGCAACCTCCATTACAAGATCAGAACTAGCATCTACTTCATGTAATCATATTATCAACCTTATGGACCACTATAGCTATTGCTGCCTTTTAAAGTCTGTAAATGAACATCTTTTGGGTATACATTGTCAGCACAAAGTGGACTAAACCTCCTTCCCAACTACACTTCTACACCAAACTTCTATATTTGTACTGTAGATGGAAGGATTTGAGGTCAAGAGAACAGGTAGGGTTTGATTGTCCAATCACACTTTTATGGAACATTTATATTGCTTTCCAGAGTTTGGAGAACATGCTAGAAGTTCTCACCAGTGAGAACTTCCCAGCTGTTTGGAACAGACTGTGCTTGCAAGGCTTGTGCTCTGCGGTAACATCAGAGTTACCCAGTAGTGTTGCCGCATCTCTGTTAGCTCACTGCTCACTAGCTGCGCATCACCACCGTAATCATTTTCAGATTTACAGGCATTAAATATTTTAATTTAATGCCTTGGCTGTCTAGTAATTCATGCACTTAATTATATGATAATTACTCAAATTAAAGAGGTACAGCTGTTGCTGTATTGGTTCTTTAAGGGATCTGAGATTGGGTTTTTTTTGGGGGGGTGCCCTTTTATTTCTTACGTGCATGGATACGTGTGTGTTTGTATGCATGTGGGAGTTGCAACTGTGGGTTGTGTTGTCTTGGCATCTCCCAACAGGTGAAAACCCTGTGCTAAATTTAAGACGCGTCTAACAAAGACAACATACAGATGTCATTATTTCACTCTTCGCTCTCCCGTTGTCTCACCGGAGAACAGAATAAGTTGGCAGCTGGGCATTGGGCTCGGGCACTAGATGTTCTTATAACTCCTTGCAGATTATGTTCATAAAAACACAAAACTAAGCTGAGCTCTCTGCATTTGGACTACAGGAAGAAAAGCACACTGGATGGATGGATGGATGGATGGATGGATGGATGGATGGATGGATGCGTTGCCCTGTCTGGCCTAATTATAAGCTAAGCAATTTTATCACGGGCTTATCGGAGTCCGTATAAAAGTCCATTTTGTGGCACGCGAGCCTGCTATTCAGGATGTTTGTCCACATTTGAAATTACATTGAAACCCCCAAGATTGCCAGCTCTTAAGATGAAAAAATGTCTGGTTCTCTGAGTTAAGGCTGGAGAGTCAAATTCAGCGGGGACCCGGGGAGTAAAGTCCAATTATTTCTGGCAGATTTGGAGAAAGAGAGCAGAACAAAAGCTGGATAGCTAATACATACTGCTAAAAAAAAAAGGAGAAAGAAACAGCTGGGGCTATCTTTGCCCATTGCTTTTCTGGCCACTAGAATGGGCAGGTCTGTAAGCTACGAATCCATGTTTCTCTATTTTATAAGCAATAGCAATACTACTTAGGCTTATATACTGCTTTACAGTGCTTTATAGCAGGGGTGTCCAACCATGGCAACTTTAAGACTTGTGGGCAAAGCTGGCTGAGGAATTCTGGGAGTTGAAGTCCACAAGTCTTAAAGTTGCCACGGTTGGACACCCCGCTTTATAGCCTTCTCTAAAATAGAGTCAACAGCAGACATAACACTTGCCTCTATAGTTCTCAGCAATTTTTCTTTTTCCTCCTCCTCCTCCTTCTCCTCCTCCTCCTCCTCCTCCTCCTCCTTTCACCATTACTATTACTATTGTAGGAAACTTAGTTCTGCTTTTATTTAACTCTCCAGTCCTCTGATTTTGCGAATTGCTGCTGTAGTGTTACGTTTGCCACCAAAAGGGTTACAACATTTTTAAACCCCTGTATGCAGACAATTTTCAGCTAGCTTACAGCAGCTGCAGCGTCTTGCTGATAGATTAAAAGCAGCTCCCAACCTCAGAATGAAGTACATTCAAACTCCTGTGGAGTTAAGCTGGGGCGAGGCCTCTGCAGCTGTCACTTTTAGGCCAAGTTTCCAACTGAACTCCCAAGGATAAAGATACAACTTTTTTTTTTAGAGCAAAGTTAAAATCTTCTAAATATGGGGAACCAATTATGGACGAAACATGTGTGTTTTCCACTTAAAGGAGCTGATCTTTTGCCAATGGGAGGATATTGTTTTTAACTACCACGTCTCGGAAACCTGTGATAGCGCTGGGTTTTTATTTTGTGTTGCAAGGCACATTTTGAATGTTTGCAGGTTTGCCTCTGCAGCACTTTGGAAGGCAAAATGACACGCAGAGGGGCAGACAGAGTATTTAAAGGGGATGGTATCCCTAGTGGCACATCAGGACAGCCATTTTGGCAGGCCAAATGAAGACATAAACAGACAGCAAATGCTATCTGAAAGCAGAGTTCTGTGATAGAGAAGATGAGATCAAACCCCCTACATCTTTCCGGCTTCCATCAAAACCAAGGTCACAAGGTTATTTACCTGCCTTGAGAAACATCTAATCATTTTGATTGGAAAATAAATGAAAATTGTAGCTCAAGACCCAAAAGTAGGTAAATGTCCACTTCAGGAGCAGAAAACCTGTCTTATAAATGGCAATTTAGCCTACGTCATTGCAAGAAAACCTTGAAGGGAACATTTCAAATCACTCAAAGAGACATCACCTTAATGAAGTCATAAATCAGGCTGGGAAATTCCTCTTATGGTTTCTAAGACTTTGCGTTGACTCCTGGCTATCGGTAAATATTTTCCTTGACTCACACCTGTGGAGTTCTTCCTTCCTTGATCTTACTCAACAGCATTATGCCTCCCTTACACTAAGTCTTCCTTGTTCCACTCTTTCATTGCACTAGGATGTTATTAGACCGCTGTAGAAGTTCTAGTGACACTCATTTGACATAAGGTTCTTTTTAGTCTATCATTCACAGCCAGCCACATCAGGCATAAAACGATACTCTAATTAAGGAGGAGGAAACTTACACTCACTCCAAAACTGGCAGGGCAAACTACAGACAACCAACACACACAACACTTGCACTGACCATGATGATGTTACTTAGTTGGGTAATGAAACATCTGCAAGAAAAGAACCACGTTCAGAGAGCACCAAGGAGCCCACATTTCAACCTTGAGCTATAAATATTCTCTACTATGGGAATTCACGGGCATTCTATTCAAACACAAATGAAGGCAAAGCTGACAAATAGATTTGTTTGCATTTCGGAAATTCTGCATTTGCCATTGACTTCATGTTGTTCAAGCTTGGCGACTTTAAGACGTCGGCTAAGGAATTCTGGGAGATGAAGTCCATGCATCTGAAAGTTGCCAGGTGTGAGAAACATTGACTTTGACCCTTAAGCAATAGGGATTATTTAGATCTTTTCAAAAGCACTTCTCTAAATTGTTTTGATTTGAAGCAATACTTTCCCCAAAGCAACAAATTGTTTTTTTTAATAAATAATAATTTATTAAATTTATTGGATGATTTTATTGCTTTTACTATGGTGAGATGCATGGCAAACAAATTTAATAAATAAATAAAAATAAATACATGGGTTCTTAAGAACTCTACAAAATCCAAAGATTAGGGGTGACAGGATAGTGTTCCAGTATTTATTTATTAAATAAATATCATCATCATCTTTTAATGACCCCATAATCCTTTGCAAGGTGAGTCTGGGCAACTGAATTGAGCTGAATGATTACTGGCCGGATGCCTTTCCCTGTTGCCAATGCGGAGTTACATTCAATCATTGTGCCCAGAGAGAGAAAAATATCTCCCTCTACCTAGGATCAAATTCACAGCCTCCTCATTGTGATTCAAGAACTCCACCTCTAGGTCACTGCTCTTTTTATTAAATAAAAATCCAGTGTTACGTGTATTAATAATATTTATTTATTAAATATTCTGCCCAACTTCCAGTGACTCTAGATGGTTTCCCTAGAGATCTCTGCATTCCAGTCTTCCCCTAATACCCCAATATTTTATAATATATATATATATGTTATCCCCTAAAGTGCAAATATTTTTTGACAGCAATGAATTCTGTGTCTTTAAAATCTCTCCCTTGTAGCTGAACTATCCTGATATCATGCAATGTTCATAATCAGTATTTTAAATTTTGCTAGGCTTGGTAGCTTCACTAGTGAAGGTAGCTAATGAAGCCCTGTTTTCTTGCTACCTATCTAGCAGAGGTCGGAAAAATGCATCCCTTTATGCCGATCACACAGCACAGGAATTTTTAGGTATACCTGTATGTAATAAGCTCACCCATCTCTGCCACCAGGACTGATGCAGTGTTCAGGAATTGTTATTGTTGTTTTGTTTTTTAAAAAAGAGAAGTATTTTTGCCTTCCAGGGCTGGTAGATGGCTTTTTGAAAATGTACTGCTCCCACGGAGAAATATATTTGAGGCTTTCCCTGCTGGTCACCAGAATTAAATTTATGGTTGCCACTGTTAATCTGTTGACTAGATTTGTGGATTCGCACTCTCCAGCTTTCTAGACGTCCAGCAGGAAGCTGTCATCCAGGGAATGCTTGACAAACAGCACAGGTTCTTTAAGGGAAATAAAAGATGGATTTGAACAGGGTTGCAGCTTGTTAAGCAAGAACACTTGATAGAGAAAGGGAGAGAAACATCTGCGAAGGGAAAGAATCCCAATGAATTTCAGTCAACTTCAAGTGTCGTTAGAGCTTCCACCAGTGTGGATTTTCCTCCACCTCACCCCGGTTTGCTTGTATTTTCTACTGATGGTCTCAAACATAGAAACTCAGAAATAGCAATAGCACTTAGACTTATATACCGCTTCACGGTGCTTTGCAGCCTTCTCTAAGCGGTTTACAGAGTCAGCCTCTTCTCCCCCAACAATCTGGGTCCTCATTTTACCGACTTTGAAAGGATGGAAGGCTGAGTTGACCTGGAACCAGTCAGGATCAAACTCCTGGCTGTGGGCAGAGTCAGCCAGCAATACTGCATTCTAACCACTGTGCCACTATGGATGGATGGATGGATGGATGGATGGAAGGAAGGAAGGAAGGAAGGAAGGAAGGAAGGAAGGAAGGAAGGAAGGAAGGAATAGCCCTTAGACTTATATACTGTTTGACAGTGCCTTACAGCCCTCCATACTTCTTTGTCCTGTGGAATTATATTTGGAGGATTCCCAACCAGGTTGATGAATGTTCTTAATAAACACACTTTTTTAAAAAAATGCATTTATTCAATTGTTTCCCTAATAATGGGATTAAATAATACATACTGTAATTGCTACCCATGATACCTGAAGTTGAAGATTGCATAGGCACTTTTAATTTGAGAGAGAGAGAGAGAGTGCGTGGTGGGGAGAGACTGTGTGTAAACACATCGTCTTATTACAGGTACCATTTGGCTGAGCTAATTTATCTTCAAGAATGCTGCCTAGATCTGCTTCTCTCTCTCTCTCTCTCTCTCTTTCAAGCTATTATTCTTTCCTTTTCCTTTTTTTATTTTTAAAAAAACCCAACCCAAAACAAAACCCCGGCTTTTGCACGCTGGAGATTTTCAACAGTTGGAATATACATGAAAAGAGACCAGCTTCCACTTTCATACAGTCCCTGGATGAATTGGACAAAACCTTCGGCCCCCATGGTGTAGCCAGAGCGGCATTCGTATTCCTTGCCCATCACCGCACATATGATAGCATGAGGCCCAAACCAATCGAAAAGTTGACAGTAAGCCTTTTGATTTTGAAGGGAAGCCTTCATCAAGCTGAGAGAGGAAAGGGAATATAGCCCAAACTGGACTTCATACTGTGGCAAGTTTGAAATCCCAGCCCAACCACAGAGATGGTTGATTAGAATAGTTGGAAACTCTGTCCCGGAATTCAGCGCCAGAGACCTGGCTTCTGCTGCCTCTATTTCCACTTAAGGAAGGGGGAGGAGAAATGAAAAAAAAAATAGCATTAAAGACTGCCAGTGCTTTAGGTCTGGGTTATGTAGCATTTAATACACAGGTTTGGACTCTTGGACTCTCTTTTTTTCTTCTTAAACTCAGATCTTTTTTTTTTTTTTTTAAGTAGATGTTCTTGATTCCTTTCTGGGCAACCTGAGATCAAAGCCAGGTGGTCTTCAGCTTTGGGAAGGAAAAAGCTGTGGGTGGTTTTTGAGGGGTACGTCAGGGGCTGTTCTCCCCCAAAATGGGTTGGGATGAAAGACCACTGGAATAGCTTCAAGTAGAAACAACATGCAGCTAGCACTATACTAATAACATAAGGGAAAAAGGAAATTAACTGTTATGTGTATCTCTATACTATAGCTTGCATGGCCAAAATGATGGCCAAGAATGTCACACTGTGTTCAATTGTTTTTAATATTTATTCAATAAAAATTTATATGTGTGTGTGTGTGTGTGTGTGTGTGTGTATGTATATGTATATGTATATGTATATGTACATGTACATGTACATGTACATGTATATGTATATATTCTTAAGTTTTCGAAGGTACTTACATGTATGGCATTCAGCTTTGTTCAGGTATTTTCCCACGTCATTGTAGTTGTGCTTTTAAAGTTGTAGCAACATTTCGGCAGAATCTCATCTGCCATCATCAGGCTTCTGTCATCATCTGTCAGATGAATACAATACAGAAGCCTAATGATGGCAGATGAGATTCTGCCGAAACGTTGCTACAACTTTAAAAGCACAACTACAATGACGTGGGAAAATACCCGAGCAAAGCTGAATACCATACATATAAGTACCTGCGAAAACTTAAGAAAACACACACACACACACACACACACACATATATTGAAGCACTAAAGGGTGAACATCAGCAAATACAGAAGAAGATTGTGTGATTAAAAATCGAGTAAAAAGGGTGTGGAAATTGATGATGTGTTAGATTAATTCCTTAGGAAGGCAACATCTTGCTTGAGATCTTATAAGGAACAGTTGGGCCACTCATGGAAAAAAAAATCCAGTTGAATTGGCAAAAATCAGTGGAGATTCTCAGTCATCCAGGCCATTGTTGTCCCAAAGGTGCTTTTTTCAGGAGGCAACTGGACTTTCTGTTTTTTTTTCTTTTGAAGACGTTTCGCTTCTCATCCGAGAAGCTTCTTCAGCTCTGACAGGATAGTTCTTCCATTCCCCAGTATCCTGTCAGAGCTGAAGAAGCTCCTTGATTGAATTGGCAGGTTTCAGATAAGAAAGATCATGAGATGAGATGGTCAACAGGGAGAGCAAGCCTATGAAGCGTTTGTCTTTTGATCCAGTACACACAGCTAGGTTTTTGATTGTGCAGCTCATGACAGAATGTCAGAACATCTACTTATTTTTCTGAGAATCTTTGCCATCTTGAACAGGAAGCTATTGCAGAAACTGGAATCTGGAAAAGCAGAATGGTTCAGAATGGAGAAAGAAAGGTGACAAAAATCCATACAGGTAGTCTTTACTTAACAACCACAATTAAGGCAGGGATGTCCATTGTAAATCACTCTAGTCCATTAAACAGGTTAGCAGTCTTATGGTTTTAGGACCATTTTTTTTAACCACAGTTATAAAATAACTCACTGTCATCGTTTGGTGAATCTTGTGTTCAAGTTAATCCATTCATTCAATCTTTAGTGGTAATAAAACATGAATCTTGGTGATACTTATATAGCTGAATTCACCTTGATCTTGATAATATTTACAACTGTGGCACAGTCTTCACAGTGGTGGGATTCAATTTTTTTTACTACCAGTTCTGTGGGTGTGGTTTGGTAGGCGTGACTTGGTGGGTGTGGCAGGGGAGGGATACTGCAAAATCCCCATTCCCTCCCCACTCCACTAACCTGCTTTCCAGCTCCCTTCTCATGTGCAGGGCAACAAAAGAAGACTCAGCTGATCAGCTGGGACTCAGGAGGCAGAGAGTAGATAGTAGGGTAGGGCCAGTCAGAGGAGGGATTTGCCGGTTCTCCAAACTACTCAAAATTTCTGCTACCGGTTCTCCAGAACTGGTCAGAACTTTCTGAATACCACCTCTGAGTCTTCAAGGACAACTAAAATGCCACAAAGTAAATTCTCATTCTGTAGCTTGGTGTTGCAGGGAGACCAACCCATGGCAGTCTAACACATCCCCTAATTAATTGGTGTAGCAAACACATTTGGCATTTTGAGAACATGTTGTAGCTTCTATAGTTGTGCAAAATGGCTGTCATTTGAGCCAAAAAGCACGGATTTATCCAAATGGTACTTTTCACCGTATTGCAACGTCTACTCATACAATACGTAGCAAACTCTCCTGCTTACCTCTGTCCTTTTTATCTGAGTTGGTGGGCAGACTTCCAAACATGTGAACTGCACTAGCCCAGTTTTAATTTTTGAAAGAAGATTCATAGGAACCATTTCATCAGGGCTTCTGCAGTAAAATGAACTCCTTCCCTCCTCGGTCTTTTAAAAATGTACAAAGTGAGTAGTACCAGCCAGAGACCACCTAAACACCAATAATGGACACATTGGGGAGACTTCAGTAGTAGAATATTGCATAATGGGCTCATAAATAATTTCAACCATCTCTCCTTGGAGTTGACCCAAAGATGCTTTGTCTTCTAGCTCGCCCGAATGGTCGACTCTCTTTTGTTCTTCCGCGCTGCTGTTCTGTAGTTGGTATTTCAATGTGTTTTTTTTTAAGTCAGCAGTTTCGTTTGGTGAGATCCCACCCTCCAAATTAAAAAAAAAACAAAAAAAAAACAGCACCGCAGTACCATCATGGTGCTGAAGGTTCACTCCTGTTCTTAAGGCACAAAATTCTGGCTCTTTGCGTAGCCTGTCTGGTTTTGCACAAGGCCTCTCGTTCCAGGAGCTCATCTGTATGCAGAGGGGATTAAGAGAGAATTTACTGTGGCTTCACCCTGGGGAGTTGTGAACTCCCTAGGAACAGCCTCTGACGAAAGCTGCGCGCTTGGTAAGATTAGAACAAACCCTTTTTTCCCAACAGCAAGCATCTCGGTCCAGTTGCGAGGCCCCCCCAGTGCTGAAAAAAATTCCCCTTTGCTTTTTGATCATAACCTCAAAAGCAACTTAGACGCAAAAATTGGCCAATTACTGGGTGGTGGAAGCCTATTGGAAGGAAAAAGGCACTTCTAAAAACAGATGTGCAGGAGAGGACTTTCTATCTGTGCCCATAGTTTTCTCTCTCAGTGATGTTTTTACAGCTGTTGACATATATTGAGTTACATGTGGCTGGGCTGTATCCCCATGGTACATTTTTCAAAGTTCTGCTCACCATAAAGAGAGCGAGTCCCAAGTAAATGACTTGGACTCCAGGAAGGCACACAGTAGTTTAAACGTTACTATAAATATGGGGGCCGAGACGTTTTCATTATAATTTTTGAGTTATGTGGCGCTCTGTGAATATACAAGGCCTTTACCAAAGGAGTTCACGAGCGCTCGGGTTACTGTACTGTGCTCTCTTGTGGTTCAGACAGTAACTACAGAAGTTGAAGCTGGGTTGTGCCTTATGTGGTTGTGACATGCACAGGGAGGGGCTGGCAGAAAAGGCTTGGCATAGTGTGCATTGTCACCAAAGCCTTGTGGTTCTGTTAGGAAATGGCATCTGGGTCTCCCAACCATTGTTGGATATCCTGCAGATCAGTGGTGGGAGCATCTAGGAGTTGTTGTTTAGTGATATGGAGAAGAAGACGAGTTTCCCCTTCCTACTAATATGGTAAAAAAAAAATGGAGTTACACCACCCTTATCTTCCCTTCCCTCCTTCCATTTCCTTCCTTCCTCTCTCCTTCTCTCCCTCCCTCTTCCCTCTCTCCAATTTCCTTCCCCTTTTTCCTTCCTTCTTTCCTGCTTGCCTCCCTCCCTCCCTCCAATTTCCTTCCCCTTTTCCTTCCCCCCTCCCTCCCTTTCTTCCTATTTCCCCTCCCTTCCTTTCGCTTCCCTACCCTTCTATCCCCACTCTTCCCTTCCCTTCCATCCTTCCATTTCCTTCATTCTTTCCTCCCTCCCTTCCTCCTTCCCTCCTTCCCTCTCTCCCTTCCCTTCTTCTCTCCTCTCCTCTCTCCCCCTTTCTTCCCTTCCCTTCCCAAATCTGCAGGGCTTGGGGTCAAATTAATTCCTTGTGACGTCTTTGTCCAAGCAATCTCCATGTTGCGCAAAGATCTCTTGATCTTGGATCCACTCTTCTGATCTTAGCTGGTGGATATGGCAAAGACGCCCTTTTACGGGACATCTCCAAATCACATCGCAAAGGATGATGGCCATGACGGTGTTCAAATCATCCAGAGAGCTCATCTGCTTCTAGGTTGTAGCTGCCGATACGCTCCCCGAGTCATTGTACGGGGAAACTACAGCCAATGACGGTCATGAAGACCGAGGAGTAGGACCTGAAAGAGCTGTTTCCCCATGGAGAGACCAGCCCTGAGTAATTCAGCCTCTTATCTTCTGTTGAAAATTCAGCTCAGGTTAAAACTGGAAAGCTAAACCTCAAGTCTTGGTGTGGTCCACAGCAGGCAGACAGGAAGTTACTCTCTCTCCTCACTTTTCCCCAGCAATAATGAAAGGCCTTCTCATTTAGGCCACTTCCTTAGTCTCTTTCTAAGATGGCTTGTACTTGTCATTTCTGCTTAAAGCCCAACTTCAAGCATGTCTTCGGCGATACAGACTGACACGTTTCCTTTATGAATTCTTGTGCATTACTATTGATTTTTCACTTTGGTTTTCAAAAATCCTACCTCTGGGGGACCCTTGGAGATCTCTCTACCGCAGTAATAATGTATTGTCATTTTTAATATCTCAGGACCTTGACAGTATTATTCATATTAAAAAATCCTTTCTCCTTTGCCCACCCACCAAAAAATGGTGGGGAGAGGTGGGGAGGAAGAGAAGAGCTGCATTCAAGATATTCAGAGTTCAGAAGCTTCTTCTGAGCCCACAACTCCTAGAGGGAAATCATGGTGACTGCTAAATATTAGGAGTGGAAAGGTGTGGAATTCATGCCCGGCACTGCTGTTAAATTTCTAGGGAGAGGGAAAAAAAGCCACACTTGCAACCTAGTTTTGAACGGGCTGTGAGACGCCTTGGGTAGCTTAAGACTTCCTTTACTGGAAACACCACTCCAATTTATTATTAATCATTTATCAGCTTTTAATATGCAGCAAAATCCTGATGACTTTGCTCCTATGCTTAGTATATTGAGTGCTACTCTCTCTCTGTGCCGCGTGCCTGTTCTCGGTGCTTCTAATGGAAAGCCCTATAGATCAGGAGTCTCCCAATGTTTGCCAATGTTACAGCTTGTGGACTTCACCTCCCACAATTCCTCAGCCAGCATGTTGAGTCATAAAATGGCCAAGGTTGGAAACCCCTGCTTTAGATCTTAGGCGACAGCTAGCATAGATTTAAGATCCCCTTTGAGGCAATTCTGGGTCAAGAGATATGGAGCTTGCCCTTGGACCATCTTGGATGTCAGATGTACTCAGGGGTGGGATTCAAATTTTTTAACAACTGGTTCTGTGGGTGCGGCTTAGGCGGTGGGCGTGGCTTGGTGGTCATGTGACTGGCTGGGTGTGGCCAACTCAACATCACTCACATCGAGGCACACATCTCCTCACCTGGCTTCTCATGACTGTGGGGATTCTGCAACAGTCGTGAGTGTGAAAAATGGTCATAAGTCACTTCTTTCAGTGCCATTGTAACTTTGAATGGTCCCTCCACACAAGCAAAGTACCAGCAAAGGAGGAAAAAAAACCTCCAGAGAAGTTCCAGAGACAGGAAGTCTAGTCCCGCCAAGAATGTAATAAGGGTTAACGGAGAGGCAGTTTCTGTAAGCAACACCAGAATGTTTCCTTTCTGCCTTCCTTACAGGATTAGGCCGGGAATTTCTTCTAACAACCGGTTCTCTGAACTGCTTAGAATGTTAACAAGAGGTTCTAAAGAGTAGGTGCGAACCTCTAGAATCCCACCCCTGGATGTACTACTTGGATCTTAAGAACCAAGCAGGGCAAACTTGAAGCATTAGCAGAGAGGGTCTTCACCTTATAGCACAACCTTTCTTCAAGCTCCTTTCCTTGAATTTAAAATCTGACTTAAATGTTTCCACGGGTCAGTAAACATACTGGTATATTGTAAGGACATCTGTTGTGGCCTGCCAGTGGACAGCAGAGCTGGTTACAGACTCGGACATTGAGGAGGTTGGGGAAGAACATGGGCCAGTCCTGGAGTTTGGGGAAGGCTTTGATGAGTGCTCTGCCTCAGAAACAGAGATGGGATCAGGGCCGCCAGATAGTTATCAGCTGCCTTCAAAGTCGTAGTTCAGTGGGGCGGAAGAACAGCTGGAGCCTATTCCCAGTGTGCGCATGCGCAGAGCTGCCAGGAGAAGGGAACAGTTAAGGAACAAGGGTCAACTCAGGAATAAAGGTTCAGGGGGACAGTGAATGGCCCCTCCCATAAAGAGGAGCGAAAGGGGAGTGGTGTTTGCAGGAGACAATTAGTTCAATTCATTAGGGTGAAGATCTGTTCCTGACTTCTTGCCAAGTCATTGCTGCTACAGCGTGGCTTTTGGAAGATACCGGCCTGGCAACTCTCCAAGCCTGATAAAGGTCTGTAGTTGTGAAATCTCATGAAAGACTGTTTGCCGGGACTTTGCTGGAGAGGAAATTCCTTTTAACCTAAATAAAAGGGGTTTTATCGGGACGAGGAGTCAGCTTCACGATCTTGGGAAGGTCTAGGTCAGAACCTCATCTTCCCAAAGCCTGCTAGAAAATTTGTGTTTGGCGTGGGTATAACAGGTCCCTTCTCTGTCTTCCTGCTCCATCTCGTTGATGGGAAGGTCTCCTGTTAGTTCAAATCCTAGAACTTGATTCCAGGATCTGTTTTCCTTGCTGCTTAAGTCTCTGGTCTCACTTGTGACACTTTGGAGAGCTTATTGGCTGAAGGATGACAGATGAAGGCATTTTGAAAAGGAGGGAACATTCAGACAAATAATCCCATGTTGGGACCAGTCCTTACTAGAGGTGCAGTTCAACTGATTGTGTAGCATAGATATTCTCTGCGTTATATACTGTTTATCGTCTCTTCCGCAGGCCGATGCAATCCATCAGTTTGCAAGCCAGAACATAGTGTTTGACTTCTGGGTGTTTCATTCTTCTGTTTTGTTGTACAGTTTTCAGACTGCAGTGGGAAACAGGCATCTGGTGATCATGTGCTACTCATATTCCTGGTTGTTTAATACTACAAGTTATGATGATATCCCTCGCCTGTGTAATTAAACAAATTCCGTAGGACAGAGAAGCTTGCCAATATCGTTCTGTCATGGTTCACTGGCAGCCTATGGAGACAGCAGTGGAATTGGACAGAACATGGGGCAGTCTGGGAGTCTGGAGAGGACTTGGACAAGCATCCGATACAGAGATGGGGAATTATGTGCTGATTCCGAAGCCTCTAGTATCTGGCAGCAGCGAGGCAAAGGAACAAGGGGAGCCTGTTACCAGTGCACACATGTGCAGAGCTGCTAGAAGGCGAGAGAGAGCAGCTGAAACAAAAGGGGCAACTCAGGAGTAAGGCTGGAAGGTGATTGCCCCTCCCATAAGGTATAAAGGACAGGCAAAGATGACAAAACCTTTGCAGGAAGCAAAGTCGTTCGTTCGGTTCAGATTCATTCTTGAAGCTCTTTGTACTTTGGTTGCTTTTTTTTTCTAGTTCGTTTAACACTTCTGTTATTGGCAGCACTTCACAGGAAAGAAAGGTGGGTGCTTATCTTGAGGGACTGTTTGATATTCATCAGTGGCTGGGAATGAAAATAATTCCCAGAGTTGCAATAAAACAAGACTTGTTTTTAAAATAAGGGTGTGCACAATTACAGTCTCGGGAGCCTTGGTCAGAATGTATGAACGGTCTTGAGTATCTAGTAGAACTTTTCCAATAAAAAGTGTGTGTGATTTAGAAGGTGGCCTCTAAAGTAGTATTCCTACTTTATTAACATGCAGCCATCTCAGGATTAACTAGAAAAGTCTAGAAAATGGGTATGTTTGTAGGATCCTTGTGACCCAGATTTCCTTTCTCTTTTCTTTCTCCATTGTATCTGAATCTCAAGTAAAGTAATATTCTAGCAAATGCAACTCACAGGTGTCCTCTTACGGGCGTCCTAAGGTTTGGGAGCCATGCCCAGAAACATCTGTGATGTCTTCTTCTTTTCTTTTTTCCTGAGCATTTCCATTTCATTCAACAGCATGTCCTTTGTCCCTCTCCAATCTGGTTGAATCATCTAAAAGAGGAACACAATGTATTGCCATTAAACCTCTCTCTTTTCTCCCCTCTCTTTCTCTTTCTCTCTCTCTCTCTCTCTCTCATCACTCAACTTGGGGGTTACAAGAGGTGTTTCTTTTTTAAAAAAAAAAACCCAACTCAAACAACAACAACAAAAACCCAACTGGAGGTTGAAGTTGTGAGGGAATTTTTTTTTCCCCCTCCATGCAAGCCTGCAATGCAGTCAGTCATAACCCCAGAGGTGAAAGATGGAATGTTCTAGAATAAAGGCGTTAGCAAGAGATTTCCCTTTTTCTTTTTCTTTGTACGCAAGTCCAGGGGAGAAAAACTCCTTTCTTCTTCAATCACTTTTTTCCTCCTGATTTTTGTATGTGAGCTTGTTTGGCCAGAAAGGAGCAAGGTCATTCCTACTGCGATGAGACTATGCTTTGAGCGAGGTTCAGCCATAGCTTTTTCTCCTGTTTTTTTTCCCCTCCCTCCCTCATCCTCTCCTTTCCCTTTTTCTCCTGAGGTGCAGATGGCCACATTTGCAGGTTAACTGGAACAGCTGGAAGCATATTATTAGCTTCCTGCTGCTTCCTCATATTTGCTTAGAATATTTCTTTATATATATATATATTTTAAACAGCAACATAATTTACAACTAGTCAGGCCACTGACAAAAGCAGGCGTGTTCCAAATCTGCCTCAGATTTATGTGATGTTGTGGCTTATCAGCGAATGAAGTCATAATTATTGCTTTGTACCATTAAATAGCATAAATATATAAACCGTTATACAAATTGCAGCAAGGGTTTCCACGAGGGATCTCTAGACCAAATTTTTAATGTAGTGCATTTGTCTGTAGTGGCAGTTTCTAAGGTGTATAATAATGTTGATAAATTTTACTGGAGCAAGTGACAGTTCGCAACATTAATCTTGTTTTTTAAAAAAATAAATACATGAATAAATAGAAAAATGGCAGCGATTTTTGTTTTATTGGCTTCACAAGGCAAGGGCAAATGCCCCGAAATCTTTGTATAGTCTAGTTCTGATTTCCTTTTAAAGCTTTTTTTTACTACCACTTTATGGTGAAGGCATCTTCAGGATTACTTCAGGATTCACTTAACAACCATTTTTTAGTGAGCACCTTTTCCCTTTTTTATACTCATGTGAATTAGGGGGTATTAAACTGAGGTATTTAGATAAACCTTCCTCTTGCTTTGGATTCAAAGCATGTTTTTCTCTGTGCTGTTTTCTTAACGGATCTCTCTTTTCTCCATCAAGGTCATCCTCTTTGCTCTATCCCCACCTGGAAACTCAAGAGGTCCATACTGGTTTTCAGTGGAGGAGGAAGTCCATCCTTTTGATCTCACTTGCTGGGTTTCCTCAGGTTTTAAGGACAGATTTGTCTCACCTCTGTCAGTTTTGCTTGTGTTCTTTTTCAGCGGTTGTGTAGAAATGGCCAGGTTGAGCGTAACTTTTGGTAACCCCTCAAACATGTCCATGTAGCTTCCTTGGCAATAGAAATATTTCATTTTTGCCTTTTTGAGGGGTGGAGTCAAAAAGAAAAAACTTTGCAAGGTAGTCTACACCTTTAGTATTGCCTGAAGATTTTCCCTGTTTAGCATTTTAAGATCAACCAAAGTCAGCAAGGAGTTGCCTATCTATCAACTTCCACATCATAGCTCAAAATGATGGTTTCTTTCATAATATATTAACATGAATCTCTTACTGCAAGGATCTTCAAACTTGGCAAGTTTAAGACTTGTAGACTTCAACTCCCAGAATTCCTGAGCTAACAAGACGAGGAAGAATTCTGGGAGCTGAAGTCCACAAGTCTTAAACCTGTCTAGTTTGAAGACCCCTGTCTTACTGCATTATTTAGAAAGTCTGGCAAATCTATGGAGCACAAGGCTTGCAGGTAAAATCAGGCAATATAATATCCTTTCCCTTCCCCATGCTACCAACGTGATAAAAATTCCTGAAACTGGTAACGGTGAAGTTGAAAAGGAATCCCCAAATGAGATAGGGACCTCCGGTAGAATTTGACTATCCTTGGGAGGAAGTTTGACATTGACTTCTCTGCGTCAAAAGCTGCCCGAATTTTGATGTTTAAAAACAGCTAGAATAATTGCCAGAGTTTGTTCTATGAGATTCAGAAATCATCTCCCTCCTGGAATCGATTAAGGATGAAAATGATGCTGTTGTGGCCACCAAGATATTTCTTATCACTATCTGCTGGAAAGGTTGAAGGCAGCCAATAACTTGGTGACTCCTGTTAAGTGGATCCATCATCCGAGACCACAATAAGCTCTTTGTGTAAAACTCTGCTGGATGCCTTAAGTGTGTGTCCTTTATTAAACTTGTCCAAATAACCCCCAGTAATGCTTTCACCCAATAAATACGGGTACCAAAGAGATCTACCTAATGCACTCATTATTGTGCAGATCACTTATCTTGCATTTATGTGAAAAATACCCTTGTGCCAGCTCCCACCTCTCCACACACAGCTTGTATTAACATGCTGATTATGAGCCTGTTGAGATATGCATGTTTTAATATATCTCTGCATAGATATAAAGAGTTTTCTATCCATGCATCTAAGTACCCAACATTTCATCATGATTTAGTATAAGCCAGAAACAGAAACCATGGGACCACCATGTAAATGAAGGTTGGGGTCCTGTCAAGCTAGCTCAGTGTTGAAGACCACTTGCTAAAGAGCCGTGGTGGCACAGTGGTTAGAATGCAGTATTATAGGTAAATTCTGCCCATAGCCTGGAGTTCGATCCAGACAGGGCTCGGGGTTGACTCAATCTTTCATCCTTCTGAGGTCCATAAAATGAGGACACAGATTGTTGGGGGAAATATACTGATATTGTAAACTACCCAGAGAGTGTTGTAAAGCTGTAGAGAAGTGCTCTTGCTATATTACATGGTTCTGACCAGTGGTGAAATTTAGCCAGTTCACACCACTCCGGGAGAACTGGTTGTTAACTTTCTGAGCAGTTTGGTGAACTGGTTGTTGGAAGAAATCATTAGAGCAGAGAACCGGTTGTTAACTGGTTCTGACTAATCTGAGGTGCAGCTAGAATGAGGAACACCAAGTCTTTGTGCCATAATTTGGATCCACCAGGAGAAGGAAGCTTAATATATCAAAATATAGCCCCGAAGATACTATTTTGGTATAATTTAACTGGATGAATCCAATGAATAATGATTGGACATAGGAAATAAATCCAGTTTTAATTAAATTCATTTCAGATTGATTTGGAGGTGTTGATGTTGTATCATCTCCTTTGCTCAGAACCCTTCCCTGAAACCAGAGTGGGGAAACTAGTTCTGATATACTAGTGTGCAAATCAGGGGGCCATTGACATCACCCAATATAGAATAAAATATTTGCTTCTGTGGATACATCTATTTATGTCATCTCCATCTCTACCCCTATTGATCATAATGTCAAGCCCAGGAAATTGGAAAATCCAGGCAGCTTAATCCAAGCTTAAGCTCTCTACAAGAATCTGAACTACTAACAGTCAAAGCAAATTGGCGGTAGATAAAAGTCAATGGAACTCAAAGTGGGCTAAGACTTAGATCTCTTGTGGGCATGAAGTGATTCAAGACTGATGACATGCTTGACACCTCCCTCAGATTCAGCCTGGTCATCTCCCACACATATACCCTTCTATCCCTACCTCATTCTCTATGAAATGGGAACCCCCTCTGCAAATTGTCAATAAAGACCTCTGTCAAGAGAGAGAAAGATAGGAACAGAGCTCCAAAGGTACCCCCTGCAGATAGCAGACAACGAAAAATGTTAGTTGTACCCCTAATCACCACTGGCATGTCACTCACTCACAGTAGCCAAGAGAGTATTTGTCCTTGACAGAAAAAAAAGTTGGATCAACTCTGTTCTAAATGTCTTAGAAAGACATTGTACCGGAAAGAGCCCCAAATCCTGCACTTTCCCTCTTGTGAAATTCTAAAATCCCATATGTTTTTTGTCCAAGATTACCAAAATTGTGTGTGTGTGTGTGTTGGGGGGGTGTTTAGGGGAACCCATGGCAATCTTTTGGGAGTCTGCAGATGCTGCAGATAGCCGGAGACTCGTGCATTGGAAAACTGCAGAAATCTGGGGTTATCTCCTTCTCTCTTTTGGCATCTCCTAGCCATATCCTCAGGAAATACAGTTGCATTTCGCCAACAAGCTTGGACAGTGGGAAAAGGTTGGGACCATCCAGGTCAAACCCTTGCATGGATCCAGATTTTCCTTCATCCGTGCTCATATCTTTCAATTTCGTGCGGTTTGTATTGTTCATGCAGTCATGCTTGTTTAGAGGACGGCATGTGTGTTTTCTCTGATGCCTCTTAAGACTGAACAGTCCCCACAGAGCTTCATCATTATGCAGATTAGTGTGATTGGATGTGCTCCCAGATACGAAGACTCTCCAAGCAACGTAAGGGCAGGAGGCAGGAGAAGGTAGCTGGTCCTTTGCTTCTGGAAGCTCGGATAATCTCCTGTGTGCTTAGAAGGGCAGGGAGGGGAAAACAGATCAGGAGTCTGGGCTGAATTGGTGGGAAATTATTCTTTGTCCATGAAACAGGTGAGCTGTAAGATTCGCATAATAAGTTGCAAAGCTTGCAGGATAGATGTTACCCGTCAAGCCGGAAGGAAATCTTTTCTGGAATTTATTCTTTGTGTATTGAGGCTTTTTTATGATTCATCAGTAAGTAAATATAAGCTAAGGGAGCGATTTGTTTCTAACAAGCTTATAAAATACTAGAGTCATTTGTTAGTTTATTGGTGTTCTGATTATAAACATTCCCTCATGAGCACTTCTTTTTGTCAAATTAACATTCAAAATACAAATACAGTTGCTCTGATTTTTTATTTTTATTTTTTTAAAAAAGCCCTTCCTTATTTTTGTAATCTAAAAGAGGAAGCGTGGTCCAGGAAAATATTTTGCGTAGCATGCGTCTGGCAAACCATCAGCCCTCCGTGATCTTCCAATGAATATTCTGCAAGTTATTTTGTACCGACCTGAGTTCAGTTTCTCTTCTGTTCTATCTCATCCATTGTTGGAGAAGATTGGGCTGGTGACCTACCATGAAGTATGGGGGAAACAACATCGCTTTGGGCCCCCATGGACAGATGCTACAGGGGAGGGTTTGAAAATATACACATATAAAAACAATGCAACGGGGAACATGCCTGAAGTTCCAGACGTCTGTTTTGAAAGTTGCCTAGACTTTTCTCTGTTGCTGTTCTGGTTTTTTTTAGTAGTTTCTCGCTGTGACATTTTTCTTTGGTGTGCAAATGTTCACAAAGGTGCATTTAGATAAGTGACCCATCCCTTGGGAGTCCTCTAATGAAGTCCCTTTTTTTCCACCTAATTGCTTCACCGCCCGATCCAGTCAAATAATTTAAGCCCATTCAATTTTTTAGCACTCATCCCTTGCATATTACTTTCTTGGACTGGGTTTTTTTTTTTAACTAATGGAATTAATATCATCTATTTCATCTTTTCAAAGCTCCTTAGTCTTAAAAATAGCAATATTTGGTGTTTTATAGATATCTTAAAAGCTTTGAAACTGTCAGACTAAAGTTCTGGGAATCCCATAAGCTGTTCTGAGATCCGTTGTCTCAGTACATCTCCTGACGCAGGAAGCTCACCAGATCAGAAGCAACTCAATTAAAAATTAACTTAATTTTTTTTTTATACAGTCTTGTCAGGAAGGACCTGATCTATATCTCTCTAATGACTCTCTATTGTACCCTATGACTATTATTAAGTATTGTACCTTATGATTCTTGACTCTTGACTAATATATCTTTACATGTATGGACACTGAGAATATTTGCACCAAGACAAATTCCTTGTGTGTCCAATCACACCTGGCCAATAAAGAATTCTATTCTATCTTCTATCCAGCAGATATTGTGATACAGTTCTCAGTGGCTTTAAATGAATCAAAACACGACTTAAATATAGCTTAAGAGGGTCATTTTTAATGTGGGTGAATAAAATAAAGCAGGCACTGCATGGAGCAATGGGTAAAAATCCAGACCCCAAATTTGACCCCATATACTTTCTCCAAAGGGGAGATTATAAGATGCCACCTTTCCACCCCAAGTTTTCAGCAGTACCTCAGAATTAATCTTGGCACAGAAGCTTGTGAGCTGACTGCAAAAGAGCAGTGACAGTTGGTTTGTTACCTACTATGAACATTGAATGGTGATTTGGGGAATAGCCTCTGTGAATATCATTTACCCTTTTTAAAACTAGCTTTTCAGTCTTGGTTGTCCGAGCACCATCGTGAAGTCCTGGCCAACCACTCTAATGGAAGGACAGTCCAGAACAAATAGTCAAGAAGAAAGAATATATATATATATATTCGTAGATTTTCATAGGTACAGGTATGCAGGTCTTGGTGTGTTCAGGTCTTTTCCCGTATAAGCTTGAGAGCATCTTGGCAACATTTCGATGAAGTCCCACTCATCATCTTCAGGCTGGTGTTTCGGCTTCGTGCTTTTTGCTTATACAAGCAAGAAGCTGAAAACACCAGCCTGAAGATGGCGAGTGGGACCTCATCGAAACGTTGCCAAGATGCTCTCAAGCTTACATGGGAAAAGACCAGAACACACCAAGACCTGCATATATGTATGTGTATGTATGTATGTATGTATGTATGTATGTATGTATGTATATGGCATTCAGCTTTGTTCGGGTATATATATATGTATATATGTAGACGAACATATACAGACAAACTCAATACAGAAGCCTGATGATGGCAGATGAGATTCTGCCGAAATGTTGCTACAATTTTAAAAACACAACTACAATGACGTGGGAAAATACCCGAACAAAGCTGAATACCATACATGTAAGTACCCATGAAAACTTAAGAAAACAAATTTATATATATATATGTTTATGTATATGTATGTGTGTGTGTGTGTGTGTGTGTGTGTGTGTGTGTATCAATTCCCCCTTCCACCACAAAATAGTTCCAAAATCAAATGCGTTCTTTGAAATTCCAGCTCATCTTTTAAAAAAGTAATACCTAGATGTAGCCAGGTCCCAGTGTTATCATTTTTCATTAAAATGATGTTTCTAACCACCACAGACAGCTTTCATATCCCTTGAAAACATAAGAGTAAAATTGTCATAAGAATGAAGCCGGCTTAGAAGATTTTATTAACCAATCTCCGGTTCATAAAAGACATCAGCCTTGTGCCACTCTAGATTATATAAATGCATTTTGAAAGAGAAATTCTATTTCTGAAAGGAAGTGAGACAATAATGATAAGCACCGAGTTGCCAGTGGAAAATGAGAGAGGAGAGAATGAAGGTGCAAGGATGAAAGGGTAGACAGTGCGGTGCTTCCTAGATGTTTTAGAGTAGACCACACTCTCTTGTAATTGACCCATCTAGCTGGACCTGATGAGAGTTACATCCAAAACATCTGAAGAAGACTGACTTCTTTTCTGCCTTGATGAAGATGACTACAGGATGTTGTCAATTTATTTACGATCAATTTTAGATCGGGGGTTCTTAAATTGAGCTGGATCGTAAACAAGAGACATGGGAAGGTACAATTTCTTCTCCTAAGAAGAGAAGATTTCCAAAACATTAAAAATTAAGATAAACTTGAATCCATTCTTATCATTTCCATGTCACAAGTCGGAGACTCAAAATGTTTCACTAGGTTTCATGTCTTCCAAGGCATTTGAATTCAGGTCATTCAAACACCTGACACACTGTTCATAATAGCAGATAAAATTTCCTTGAGTTCAGAATGGCTAAATCTAACTTTCAGGCTTATAATTAAGTAGGAGAGAGAGCGAAAGAGAAAGTTGAACGTTGATGAGTACAGTATTTGAGGAATTATCTCTATTTAAAAATGAATCAAGGCCTTACTATCGGATTACTAGAAAATGGCAACTTGAGGCATCTAATTAAAAGAGCAATCCGGTGGAACTTTAGAAAACTTTTTGGAATAAACTTTTGTGGACTTGAAATGACTCCAGGCATTCAGTCAAATGAACTCACAAGAAATGTGTAAGTCCCCAAGGTGTTGGAGGATTTCTCCTTGGCTTCTGTTGTGTGTGACCTTTGTGTCATTGCACGTTTTCGACCACGCACAACATCTGCTTTTCCAAATGACTCTTTACAAAAAAAACCTCTCTCTTAGTCCTTCACTCGTTTCTTCTACCATCAGAGATCAGTTGTGCGATCAACACAGAACAAAAAAAAATTCTCTCTAGCGGTACCCCCGTTTGTTAGAAGTGTCTCCCTTCTTCCTTCTTTTTCTCCCCTCTTCTTTCTCTCTCAGCCATCAAGCTAAGACCCAGAATTCCCCAGCCAGAACTGCACCAGTCCACCCATTTTAAGTTGCCAAGGTTGAGAATCACTGACTTAAGGTGTGCAGCTAAAAAAAACATGCCTGAACTAATTAAATGTAAAAACACACAAGTAGGAATTGGGTATGTCTAGTCTGGTGAAAAGAAGGACCAGGGGTGACATGATAGCCGTCTTCCAATATCTCAAGGGCTGCCACAAAGAAGAAGAGGGGAATTAATCTTTCCTGCAGAGCATCTGAAGGCAGGACAAGAAGCAATGGATGGAAAGTAATCAAGGAGAGAAGCAACCTAGAACTAAGGAGGAAATTTCCTAACAGTGAGAGCAATTAACCAGTGGAACAACTTGCCTCCAGAAGTTGTGGGTGCTACACACTGGAGGTTTTAAGGAAGAGATTGGACAACCATTTGTCTGAAATGGTATAGGGTCTCCTGCTTGAATAGGGGGTTGGACTACATGACCTTCAAAATCCAACTCTGTTGTTCTATGACTACCTGTATACTTCAGTCTTCCAAGCTGTTCATTATAATAATTCAAGTTTTATTTCATGTATTTATAGTATTCTTTATTTCATCAAGTGATGTGATAATTCTTAAGTTTCAGCACATTGCCCTGCTCATTCTCCATCTATACCTATTTTTATGAAACAACCTTGTTGGGTTAACCATTTATAGTCATGTTCGATCCTTGGTGACTTTATAGGCAAGAGCTCTCAATGCTGCCCTGTCAAACACAACTTCTCTCCACAGTTGTATGTTCTTCTTTGCATCAGATTTGATGTTTTCAAGCCAGCCTGTTCTTTGCTTGCTCCTTCTTTCTGTTCCACTAACCATTCCTGGCATCATCGCCTTCTCCAATTAATTTGCAGGCATGATATGGCCAAAATAAATTGGATGTAGTCTTTCTTATGATTTTAGCTTCCAGTGGAGTGTCTGACTTTATAGTTTATTTATGCAACAACTTCTGTTGCTAAGCAAGATATAAATTGGTTTCCCCCCTAAAATATCAGTTTAAGTGCGCCACCTCTAAGTTACATATTTATTAATTATCTCCCCTTTTAAATCCCATTAAATGTTTAACATTTTATTACTTAAATCATTAAAATTAATAATCCCATTAATAATCGAAGCGAGATATTTCTTCAGTGAGTTTTGCCTCCTTTGATCAGCTTTCTGGCCAGTGTGGTTAAGTAAATCACTGCAGTCGTTAAGTGAGAAACATGGTTGTTAAGTGAATCGGGTTTCCCCATTGATTTTGCTTGTCAGAAAGCTTTGCAAAAAAGGCATTCACATGACCCCAGGACACTGCAACTGTCCTAAATAGGAGTCAGTTGCCAAGAATCTGAATTCTGGTCATGTGACCATGGAGATGCTGCAAAGGTCAGAAGTGTTGAAAAAATAAAACTAAATAGATAAATAGAATTCTTTACTGGCCAAGTGTGATTGGACACACAAGGCATTTGCCTTTGGTGCAAATGCTCTCAGTGTACATAAAAGAAAAGATACATTTGTCAAGAATCATAAAGTTCAACACTGAATTGATAATAAACAATCAAATCATACCAGGAAACAATCAATATAAATTGTAAGGATACAAGCAACAAAGTTACAGTCACAAGTGGGAAGAGATGGGTGATAGGAATGATGAGAAGATGAATAGTAATAATAATGCAGACTAAGTAAATAGTTTGACAGTGTTGTGGGAATTATTTGTTTAGCAGAGTGATGGTATTCGTGGAAAAAACTGTCCTTGTGTCTAGTTGTTCTGGTATGCAGTGCTTTATAGCATCGTTTTGAAGGAAGGAGTTGAAACAGTTTATGTCCGGGATTTGAGGGGTCTGTAGATATTTCACAGCCCTCTTTTTGACTCGTGCAGTATACAGGTCCTCAGTGGAAGGCAGGTTGGTAGTAATTGTTTTTTCTGCAGTTCTAATTATCCTCTGAAGCCTGTGTCTGTTCCACCTTTGTAATAATTTTGTGAGGTGGGCAAGCTGGATGATGTGGCAGCTGCCCCTCAAGTATTGGAAGACTGTTCTCATGTCACCCCTTGTCCTTCTTTTCATTAAACTAGTCATACCCAATTCCAGCAACCGTTCTTTATATGTTTTAGCCTCCAGTTCCCTAATCATCTTTGTCCCTCTTCTCTGCACTCTTTCTAGAGTCTCAACATCTTTTTTTATATTGTAGTGACCAAAATTAGACGCCGTATTCCAAATGTGGTCTTACCAAGGCCTCATAAAGTGGTATTAGTACATCACGTGATCTTGATTCTAACCCCCAGTTGGCCTTGATAAGGCTAGGAAAACTTTGGGTCATTATTGTCAATCAGCTACCTAGATTTTTCTGTCTCTTTCTTTGGCCCTCTTGGGAAAAATAAAAAGGGAAATATTTCCATGCTAACTCCCTAGTACTTTCTGGTTCCTTTCTCTTTTACCCCCTCTACTTCTCTCTCTCTCTCTCTCTCTCTCTCTCTCTCTTTGTGTGTGGGTATATGTATTTCTTCTTAGATGGTTTCATTGACATAGAAAAGATATAATGGACTCCTAGGGGGATGCGAAAAAGAAAAGGAAAAGAACGAACAGTGCAAAGAGGGTCTTATAATTCAGAAGTGGATTTGCAAATCAAAATGTCTTGCCTCTCTGGGATAAATTTCCACATCTGTGGGAACCTCTTATATTTGTATTATGCTTTTCTTGTGTTTGAGTTTTGTTTGGCATGTCTTTAACTCTTTGTAGTACTTCCATACTCTGCCTAAAAGGACATACAATTCACATTCTCCCAAGATGAGAAAATACAGGAATATAACTCCCCAACATGTATTTGGTTGTGAGTGCTGATTGTAGTGTAGTTGGTTAAAAGCCAACTACTTCCTCAACCATGCAGATACAAAAAAAGTCAGGTTAATATATGCCTACCACACCCCCATGTGCAAATTAGGGTTGTGCACATCACGCATCTTTAGATTATCTTTAGGTCTTTAGGAGAGAAAAAGTGAACAAAACACCATGCCATTTTTGGTATTTTGGGCGGGGGTGAGATGAGGGGCTACAAATTGTAAGGCAGGAAGTGGACACATTAAGTATAAATGTATAATTTATGTTGCTCCTTAAAACCTCCCAACCCCCAACATGTCCCAAAGAGCCAATAATGTTGGCTTCACTCATTTAAGGTAAAGGTTTCCCTCGCAATACATGCTAGTCATTTCCAGCTCTAGGGGGCAGTGCTCATCTCCGTTACAAAGCCGAAGAGCCAGAGCTGTCCAAATATGTCTCCGTGGTCATGTGGCTGGCATGACTAAACGCGGAAGGCACATAGAACACTGTTACCTTCCCAACAAAGTGGTTCCTATTTTTCTACTTGCATTTTCACATGCTTCCGAACTGTTAGGTTGGCAGAAGCTGGGACAAAGTAACGGGAGCTCACTCCATTACGCGGCGCAAGGGATTCGAACCGCCGAACTGCCGACCTTTCTGATCGACAAGCTCAGCATCTTAGCCACTGAGCCACCCTTCAAGAAGGCCGTAAAAATGTTCGACCTGGACTGTGGGTTTTTGTTCCGTTGCTTCAAATCATGGCTTTCTGGCAGCTTAAAGGTTTATTCTACAGACTCGGTAAAATCAAAATGCTATAGATATAGGGCGTACAAACATTAGACATGAAGCCACTCTGAGCGGTTGGTGTGAATGCACGCATCACCTCTTCGTTCCTCTGTTAATCACAGCTAACAGCTCTTTGGTTAAATTTGCAAATAAGGAGCAGCTGCTGTTTTCGCTTAGCACTCAACTGGCAGATTGCCAATATTTCATGTTCTGGTTAACAAGAACCAGAGTGATGGGTTTAGCCATCAGAGCTACCGATCGCAGATCTGGTGGGGTGGGGTAATTTAACACAGGACAGAGATCAGCAAAAATGATGCACAAGCGGCCTCCCACTTGGGCAGCGGCATAGCTCAAAATAAAAATAAGAACAATGGCAGAAGCAGCGCCTTTCACCAAACGATGGGTTTGGCCTACTTCGTGCTGTTTTCCCTAGACAACAACACTGTCAAGCTAGACAGTGGAAAACATTGTCAACCTTGAACTAAGGAGGACTTCCCTGGTGGTGAGAACAATTAACCCGTGGAACGGCTTGCCACAAGAAGTTGTGGGTGCTCCATCACTGGAGGTTTTAAAGAAGAGATTGGGAAACCACTTGTGTGGAATGGTATAGGATCTCCTGCTTGAGGAGGGACTAGAAGACCTCCAGGGTCCCTGCCAGTGGTGGGATTCAGCCAGTTTGCACCAGTTTGGGAGAACCGGTTGTTAATTTTCTGAGCAGTTTGGTGAACTGGTTGTTGGAAGAAATCATTAGGGAGAGAACCGGTTGTTAAATTATTTGAATCCCACCACTGGTCCCTGCCAACTCTGCTATTCTATTATTCTGTTTTGTCAACACACACACAAACTAAGGTTGAGAGAGTGTGACTGGCCCAAGATCACCCAGTGGGCTTTGTGCCTAAGGCAGGACTGGAGCTCCTGGTCTCCCAGTTTGTAGCCTGATGCCTTAAACCTCTACACCAAACGGGCTCTCTCTTACTTTGTGGTTTTTTTTTAAATTCCCAATAATGGGATTCCATTCCATCAGAGCCTCGAGAATCTTACGCGACTGTGAGGAATGGAAGAGTAATGCGACGTATGGTGTGTCCGCGGTAGGTTTGTGTCAAGGAGGTGAAAATAAGGTGCAAGAGACCGCGAACACTGAAGATTGCATTGTAGTTAATCTGCCACACGGAACCAAGGCTCTGGCTTTGCTCACTGCAAAGCATTTTGCAAATAAGGTTATGGTGCCCTTAGGAATAGCGCTACGTGATTATATAACATTATTCCCAGGGATGTTTCTGAGTGGAAAATGGATCCATTTGTTCACACTTCCCCCTCCCAAAAAATTACCAATATTCTTGGTTCCTACTAGCTAGGGGGAAGGTCATTCTTTCCCTCACCTCTCGCTCTGCACCCTCCATTCACTCTCCCTCCCCCAGCAGCGAGTCTCAACCTTGGGGGGACGTAGCTCTTCTGGGCATCCTTGTAGCTCCAGATAGCCACAGCTGCTCTTTGTGTTGCATCTCGTTCTTGTGTTATCTGTCGGAAGCCTGTTTTTGTGGGATATTTTTCTTGTGTTCTCTACAAGCTGTGAGAAACTGAAAGGACAGGTCTAAAAGCAAACATGAATGGGTGGGAGGGGAAGAGATCTGTCATTAATTGTCTGACTTAGAAGTGAAATGTAAAGGTATCAAGAGCTCCCGCTATCATTTCTGGGATCCTGATGCTTTGCTACCATGCCCACTTCCGTTTATTCACCTAGCTGGGGTGTGAGTTGTGGGGCAATCCATTTCAGTAGTCTCTGTCACTTCTCTTTTCCCTTCAGGATTGGTCAGATGTTCTTTGTTTTAGGTGTCCTTCCTTCCTTCCTTCCTTCCTTCCTTCCTTCCTTCCTTCCTTCCTTC
>NW_020769373.1:2033348-2057028 GCF_900518735.1 Pseudonaja textilis | reverse complement strand
TCCTTCCTTCCTTCCTTCCTTCCTTCCTTCCTTCCTTCCTTCCTTCCCCTTTTCTTCTCCTCTCCCTCCCTCCTTATTTTCTCCCTCCCTCCTCTCTCCCTCTTCTTCCTCCCTCCCCCCACTTTTTTCTTTTCTTCTTCCCTCCCTCTCCTTTCAACTAACTTCCTTTTTCCCTTCCTCCCCTTTTCTTCTCTCCTCCCTCTCTCCTTCTTATTTTCTTCTCCCTCCCTCCTTCCTCCTTCTCTCCCTCTTCTTTTCTTCTCCCCTCCCTTCCCTCCCCTCCTTTCTTCCTCTCTCTCCCTCCCTCCTTTTCTCTTCTTTTCTTCTTCCCTCCCTCCCCCTCCCTTCAACTTCTGTTTTTCCTTCCCTCCCTCCCCTTTCCTTCTCCCCTCCCTCTCTCCTTCTTATTTTCTTCTCCCTCCCTCCTTCCTCCCTCTCTCCCTTTTCTTTTCTTCTTCCCTCCCTTCTTTCTTTTCCTCCCCCCCTCCCTCCTCTAGATGAGTGTAGACACCGCATTGTCACGCGTGTTTTTGGGAAACCGGGACAACCTAGTCTACCAGAGGCTAGCTCGCACCGTCGCTTTCATCCAAGTGGCGCATAGAAATGCCCCTCCAATTTGACTGGAGGCGGTACAGCCGGAACGCGCTTCAGAAGCGTTGCGCGCGCCATACACCTGCTTTTGGAGGGAGAGGTGCGTCCTCCCAAAGCCGCCTGAACTGGCATTTGTGATTTCTCACCGAATCCTGCGCTTCAGACGCTAATCTGCTGTGTCACTAACAAGTTGTATCATTTGAACCTTGCAGAGGAAGGCATCAATCACGAATGCAAGCTTTGTAACCAGATGTTTGACTCTCCAGCAAAGCTCCTGTGTCACCTGATTGAGCACAGCTTCGAGGGGATGGGAGGGACATTCAAATGCCCTGTTTGTTTTACAGGTAAGACAGGTGCTCCTAGACAAGCACTCGTACGCCTGCGTGGCTTGATCCAGAAATGACACACGGGGGAATTTTTAAAACACGCTCTTTCCTTTTCGTGCAAGCTGGAAGGATCGGGGAGGAGAAACTGTGGCAAGAAAATAGAATATCCTTTTTTTTCTTTTTCAAACTAGTAGTACCTGGAAGGCAATCTCTTTCCCACCCTTGTACTTTCCACTTTAGCTCATTTAATTCTCCCCCATCATAGACTCAAGCCTTTCAATATCGTTTCTAAATAAGTGGAGTAATTTACAGTGTGGGACAGAGATTGACCTCAGTAGGGAAGAAGGAGAATTGCCAGCCTTGTTAGCTTGCATTGGGATGATTCTTCTCCAAATATCCTGGATAAAAAACCCACAATTCCCAGCTAGTAAGTGGGAGAGGCACAGGGATGATTGCTGTAGGAAAGTCGCCCTGCCCAAACTTGAGAAATTATTATTTTTTTAATGTTCACATATGACAGGTAAGTCCTTGACGTACGATTGCAATGGAGCCCCGAATTTCTGTGAAACACGCGTTAAGCGAATTTTACATCGTTTTATAACTTTTCTTGCCACAGTTGTTAAGTGAATCATCGTGGTTGTTAGGTTCATAATACGGTTGTTAAGTGAATCTGGCTTCCCCATGGGCTTTGCTTATCAGATGGTCACAAAGAGTGATCACAGGACTCTGGGACCCTGCAACCGTCGTAAGTATGAACCAGTTGCCAACCAGCCACATTTTGATCATGTGACCATGGGGAAGTCATTGCAAAAGTGTGAAAATGGTCACAAGTCACTTTTTTCAGTGCCTTTGTAACTTTTAAATGGTCACTAAATGAACTGTTGTAAGCTGAGGGCTACCTGTATATATCTATCCATACTCCATCATAGACACGTCCGTTCAGCATAACATGTCAGGTTATTAAATAAGCCATCATAGCCTGCTTAATGCACAATGCTAAACCATCAACGGGCTCACAAAAAGTGAGTTAAGAACTGCTACTAAGTCACCAATATCTCATATTATGTTTTAGCCTTATAAATAAACTTAGCGTCTCTTGTAACTATTACCCATTACGGAGAAAAGATTAAAAGCTAAACGTTGGTAGCATTAATTCAGTTTAGGTTGGTGCGGAGAGCACTGGAAGGTGAACTCTTTAGACGTCACTCAACTTAGTAATTTGCCTTATTTGTGGGTTGTTTTCTAAAAAAATTTAAAAAATGGTTAAGTGCCATGGAAACAAATATTTAGCTCTCCTTAACTGCCCTGAACTTTCTGTAAATTTTTATTTTAGGATATTAGAGCCCGTTGGGAAAAGAAGCATATATTTTGGGTTGAATCCTCATCATATGCTATAGAGCCCTGCACACCAGAATAAGTAGACACAAGGACAGTTTTTCCCCGAACACCATTACTCTACTAAACAAATAATTCCCTCAACACTGTCCAACTATTTATAAAGTCTGTACTACAATTACTAGTAATCTTTTCATCGTTCCTTATCACCCATCCCCTCCCACTTATGACTGTATGACTGTAACTTTGTTGCTTGTATCCTTACGATTTTTATTGACTGTTTCCTAGTATGATTTGATTGCTTATTGTACCCTGTAACTCTTATTAAGTGTTGTACCTGGTGATTCTTGACTCTTGACGAATGTATCTTTTCTTCTATGTACACTGAGAGCATTTGCACCAAGATAAATTCCTTGTGTATCCAATCACACTTGGACGATAAAGAATTCTATTCTATATGAGTCCCACTGAGATCAGTAGGAAAAAATGTGCATCATAAAACCTCATTGACTGACTTCCTCCATTATGTGAAGACACACAATTGTTGGTTCTCTGTTTTGTTTTGTTTTTTTGGCATAGTGCCTACTAATTTATCCAGTGGTTTTAGCTGTGGCCTTTTTTTTTTTTTTTTTAGCATATTCTGGATAAAAACAGCCAGTGGTGTCAGGATCAACCAAACACAGTTAAACAAACATTTGGTCCAGTGTTATCTATGTGAATCTAACTTACTTTGGATCTGACCCTTGGTGCTTTATTTTTAAACAAACAAGTTGAAAAGAAAACAAAGACACAACCTATTTTGGATCATTCCCTATAAAAAGAGGTTTGCTGGGGTCATATTTATATCAAGTCAAAGGTATAGACAATGTTCAAAGACAGTGTCCTTGGTTATTTTCCTTGTTTCTCTGACCTTATTCTTATTTTCTTTTGTTCTTGTTTTTTTTTTCTTTAGTTTTTGTACAGGCAAATAAATTACAGCAACATATCTTTGCTGTCCACGGACAAGAGGACAAAATTTATGATTGTTCGCAGTGTCCACAGAAGTTCTTTTTCCAGACTGAACTTCAGGTATGGCTCTTTTTTTTTCTTCCCCTGAAAACGATTGTGTACAAATTCCTTTTGAAGTATCCAGTGCGATTATCTGCGAATAATGAATTAATTGCGAGCAGGTATCAAGGCAATCTCCGTCTACGTTCCTCTGTTCCTGTGATAACAGGAAGTTCTCTTTTCCTCCTCGAGTGCAAACTGCAAAACCTCCTGAAACCAGGCGCCATAAATAAATAAGGTCCGACAAGTTTAATCACGCGCTGTGAGAATTTCTTTTGGCAGCGTGCACTGCAATGCAACGGAAGCACAATGTAAATAATTTCTTCCCCTAGTTTAATAATTTAAGGAAGGATTAGCATACAAAAACTCAACCATCATGTTCCCTGTTCTTTCCTTTTCTTCCTTCACTTCTCCTTCCCCATCTCTCCTGAAATTCTGGTTTTCTTTCAGGTGAAGTTACTGACCACCCAAAGGGTTCTTTACCTGAGCATCCAAAATGCTATATATATAGTCATATTATAGACTGGATATGGTTCAAAGCTCAGGAAGGCAGTTGTGACTGGAAGAAGCCAGGGGCATAAAGACCTCTCCTTAATACCACAATTCTCTGTCTCATTCAGTGCTACCTGGAGAAGTTTGGTCAAAGTTTCTCTTCACTCTGCATCAATAAACTAAGTTCAGTGGATGTCTTCCTAGCTCCCAGATTAATACACAGATTAGAAGGCAGGATTTCAATGTTTCATTTCTCTAGATTTTTCAATGCAACCCAAACTTCAGATGATTGGGAATTTTTTAAAAAGTGAAATTTAGGAGAAAAGGCCTTCAAGAAGGGAGGCATTTTGCTTTTTAGAAATGGAAAAATCTGGCAGTTGTTCACACGCTGAAGTGAATGTGGAAATGGAGCCAAGGTATGAATGAAGACGTGTGAAATTAACATTCAAATGGACTGACCTGCCCAAGTCTGGCAAATATATACATATGTATAAACAATTCTTCACCAACCTGGCAGTCTCCATGTATGGCGCCTTCCATATATATGTTACAGCTATGAGTGATTTGGAATTCTGGCGGTTATGCTCTGAGCACACCTGGGGACCTACCAGGTTGGAGAAGACTAGCCAAGTTTTGCTTCTGCCAATTCACAGATGAGATGGGAAGCCTGTGGCTCTTCTACTTTGGTCTACAGATTCAGTTCGCATGATTAAATCTTGCTCAGTTAACCAACAAATGCTAAGCCACAAAGAAATGAAGTGGAAATGATTTTAGCAGAAACTGTTTATGTATGATGATGCTGGTTGGATACTACACTAAGAAAGATTCAGACACATGGAAAAATATGAAGGAATTGGAAATTGATGGAAGGGATGGAAGAGTTGGCTCTTCAAATACATAGAAAAAGTAGAGATCTTCACCCCTTTAGGTCCAAAGCCAAAAAGATAATCTCAGAGCAAGAATGAGTCTGCATGCTACACCTGCCTGCACCTGTTTAAAGAAGCTGCGTGTTTTCCCAGGCTTTCAATAGTCGGTAGACAATTAAGTCAAGAACAAGGTGAGATGAGAGCTTCAGGCTTGTCACCTCCTTAATTGTGCATTTTCCTGGGATTGCGTTGCTATTGTGGGAGTTCTGTAAAGGATGCAGCTTCTTGAAGGAGGCGTCCACAGGAACATTGTGTGCCTGTTTTGAGGAAAGATTTTTGGATTTGGATTTGAGGTTCTTCACATCCCTATGGAAACGGAGAGAGAGAGAGAGAGAGAGAGAGATATTATGAGATTATGCCTCTCAAGATATGGAACTAGGGGTAGAGTTATAGAAAGACCTCAGATACATGTGAGAAATGCTTTAATGTTAAGAATAGGTTAACCAATGACTGAGAGATGCAGTGAGCTTTCCTTTGCTGGACAGCCATCTTTTCTGGCACCTTCAAACAAATCTTTTGCATCTAACAAAGTGGTAGATTTCTGTGGCCTAAACATTCCCTGGTCATCTTCAGAATCTCATATGAGTACTGCAGTGGTAGGATTCAATTTTTTTTTTACTATTGGTTCTGTAGGCATGGTTTGGTGGGCGTGGCAGGGGAAGGATACTGCAAAATCCCATTCCTTCCCCCACCCCACTAACCTGCTTTCCAGTTCCATTCTCCTGTGCAGGGCAACAAAAGGAGACTCAGCAGATCAGCTGGGACTCAGGAGGCAGAGAAGAGATGGGGACAGGGCGGTCAGAGGTGGCATTTGCCAGTTCTCCAAACTACTCAAAATTTCCACTACCGGTTCTCCAGAACTGGTTAGAACCTGTTGAATACCACCTCTGGAGCACTGCCTACATGGGCACCAAGATAGGTCTGCAGATGTGGTATAAACCCATGTATGGGTTTAATAAAAGTAGACCATTTGTAGCTCAGGGTTTACACGAGGGGTTGGTGCTCTCTGAGTTTGCTGGTTTTCTTGCAGGTGTATCATTATCTAAACTAGGTATCAACATCATCATCGTCATTGGTTTTTCCATCTCTTCCATTGCTTGACAATGCAGACCAGTGATGGTCTCTGTTTCCTGGTTGCCCCAAGCCTAGCCCATTAATGGACAGCTTTGGTCCTTGGTTAATCATGATTCCAACACGTACAGCAGGGTGGGGTTGATTCTAACCCAAATGACCCAGTTCAATTCTTTTCCTTCTGCAGTTCTTTGAGGTTGCGTTTGGAGGTTGGGGTTTTTTTGTGCGTCTGTTTTTAATCTTGCCTCGCCATTTCACAGCAGGGGTGTCAGTGACAGCTGCAGTTCGTGTTCCCCCGATGCTTCTAAATACCTGAGGCCAGCCTCTGGCACAAGAACTCCGGGCATTCCCTCTTGGATGCCTGCACCCTCCTGTTCTAGCAATCTGTGGCTGAACAGATGTGAGTTTGGCTCTATGCAAAAAGGACGTTTTTCTTTTTTCCTTTTTAGAGAGAGTAGGTCCTAGATTAGCCGCTACTAAAATAGCCTCCAAGAGGCAAGAACTGACCTTCAGCAAGGTGCTTGCTCGGAAGTGAATAAGCATTCCGGTGTTGCATCCTTCCTAAATTCCAACATTTTGGTTTCTTTTCTTTTCTTTTTTCTTTTTTCCAAAGGAGTTTTTAAGAGCTCACCCCAATCGTTCTCTTTCTTGGCATGACTCGCTCTTTGTATGTTAATAGGCTTTAAAATTCTTCCCCAATATCACTCCCGCTTCCTTTCGGCTTCTTAGATTGAGAAGCTATAAAACACAATGCACTTAAACTTCACCAACAATGGCCGGATGTCTGCATATGTGTATTTTTTTTCTTTTCTTCCTCTTCTCCAATTCCCAGACTGCCACCTCTTCTCTCCTGCTGTCAGGCGGTGGAAGGGAGGGTTGATCTTTTCACTTTGTTGATTTTTGTGTTCATTCTGCCTCTCAGGGATTCTCTCCGTTCACCTTGTACTGGCAATCGCATTTGCATAAGTTACAAAAGTTTTAACTGTACCTTGTTAATATTTGAATAGAGTTGGCAGATGCATTTGGTGGTTTTTGGTTTTTTTTCTTTCTTAGTTCAGGTTAGTTTCTGTGTCGTTTATATCCTGGTTTGAAAACAAAATCTAGTCAATGACTTTATTGCAACCGTTAACCAGCACAGATAAATTCAAGACTGTGATTCGGGGAAGGTTGATGATTTTATTTTATTTTAATCAAAATGGGAGAGAGCTTCCCCCTACCCTTGTTCCTTTTTTGCCATTTTTGTAGCAGTCACAAATCTTTTTTTTTTAAATCAAACCCATATTTTGAGGGCGGGAATGTGCTTTATTACAAGAGTGCAAGTGATTCAGATGCGAGGACCTGGGGTGTGGCACAAAGGCAACACAGCCAGAGAACAGGTACGAGTCCCTTTATTTGCTCCAACTTTGCCCCCAATGTTTCAGTTACTCTCCAGCTTGGAGAAAAGCTCTCCCACAAAACTGCAACAGCCTCTGGCTGCAGATACTCCGTCCAAACGCTGTGAGCAGAATGACTGCAATTAATCACTCCAGCAGGGCAAGGTAATGAGTCCAAGAAGCGAAGAATCACAGCAATAATTCCAGCAAGGCAAGATAAGCACACAGAAGCACGGCCATAATTCAAACGGTCAGGAAGACTGCTAGGAATGCAAGCCACAACTCTCAACACTAGATGAATTCAGCGTTTGTTCCCGACAAACATCCCTCCCAACTGCCTCTCCTTTAAACTCCATCCCCAAGTGTGCCTTGTGAAGGGAATCAGGGCCCTTTCCTCCCCCGTAAGCCACTCACGTTGCTCTTTTCTGTGTTCTTCCCTGCGCACCCTAGGATGAAGAGGAGATGGGCCTTGGTCTTCATCTGAACCCCCTCTCCCTTGTTCTACCTCTCCCCTGCTCTGCACAGCCTGACTTTGCCCTTCCCCAGTTTCCTCCACAGCCAATGGAGCCACATTCCCACTCCCTGTCAGCTGTTCATCTTCCTCCTCGGAATCAGACTCCAATGGGGGCATGACATCAGACGTGCAAAGGGACTTGCCTCTAAGAAGAGGATTGTGTTAACAGACAAAAATATCTGTTGCTGAGAAATGAGCTGGATCCAGGATCCTCTCTGAACTTGGTGGTTTGCTTGCAGAAATGTGATGACAGGTAGTCCTCAACTGTGAGGACCTGGGAAGCAGCACACACATAATAAATTCCCAAACGTAAATAAATTTCCTTTAATGCCTCCAACTTGGCCTCACTGTTCAACTGTTCACAGTTGGAGATTAATCTCTTTCCAAAATAGTCTCCAAATGAAAGAAATACAGTCCAAACTCAAAGAACAGATAACAGAGAAATAAAAAACCCACTGAAGAAATTTCCATGACAGACCAGGATAATTAATTACAAACTTCAAGAAGATAATAAGGCACAGTCTGTTGGAAGAATGCCAACCAAGTTAAACCTCAGCCAGAAATAAAAGAAGAAGCTTTGCTTCTAGCAATGCTGTGTTTTAAACGCCTCTCCATTATACTGTTCCCTCCAGCTGCAACCAATGAGGGGGATCATGGCCGCTTCCTCTCCCATAGGCCATGTTGTTCCCTTCTCCATTCCTCCCTGCGTGCCCTAGGATAAAGAGGGGATGGACCTGGGTCTTCCTCTGACTGCCCAGCCGGCCTCTGCCCTTCCCCAGCCTCCTCCACAACCTCCAGAGCCACACTCCCTGTTGGCTGTTCCTCCTGTCCCTTGGAGTCAGACTCCAACACGGGCATGACATCAACTTACAACAGTTCGCTTAGTAACCATTCAAAATTACGACCCTGAAAAAAGTGGCTTATGACCATTCTTCGCACTTAACAGCTGTTGCAAGCATCCCCATGGTCACATGATCAAAATCCAAACCCTTGGCAACTGACTCCTATTTATGATGGTTTCAGTGTCCCAGGGTCATATGATCCCCTTTTGCGATGTTCGGAGAAGCAAATTCCATGGGAAAACCAGATTCACTTAACAACCGTGTTTCTAATTTAACAAATGCAGTGATTCACTTAACATACAATTCATACAATACATTGAGAAGCAGCTAATAGATACACACATTTATGGAAGCTAAATGTGACCTCCTGAATGTTAATAAAAGATGAGGAGGCATTAGAAGGGAAATGGTGGAGGTTAGATATATTTTGCAGCTCTAGGACGAGATTTAATGAGGACTTAAAATAGCTAAAATAGGATAAATTTCTGCTAAGCAAATAATTTGCTGTACTTCGTGGAAGCTTATTTATCCACAAGTAGAAGGACTTGACAACTATGGGAATATGTTGGCTCTTGAGTTAATTTTAAAGGAAATGTAAAAGCGGGGAAGAAAGCTGTCTACTTTTGTATCAAAGAAGACTAGATCCCTCATAAATTAGTCTTAAATTCCTTCAAACATCTCCTTACAGCTGCTTAATTTGCTGGTGTGGTAGGATTCATATGGAACTACTAAAAGGGGAGGATTCCTGCCTCTTTTCTCAGAAATAAGTCCCAATTTGATCAATGGATTTAGACTTCAATAAATAAGCTCAGAGCAATCTTTTAATGGGCAGTTTCCAGACCGACCAAAAAAAAAAAAAAACCATAAGGAAAGAAAATAAGAGAGAATCTGTTCTAATGTATATTGAGCATGTATTGATTGCAAATAGGAAATAGTTCCGTTTCTGTAATCCTTATAACGTCATCCCTTCTCAATAAACCTTGTTAAAGAAAAACCCAAGAATTGTGTATGGAAAAGGGAGCACAAGCCAAGAGCTTCAACAGATCCTTCACTCAAATGATGCTGGGATCATAGAAGAGCTCTTGAATCCTTAGCTGTTGACTATGATTCTTAATCAATTGAACTGTGACCTAAACCCATCTGGAAAAAGTACTCAGTTGGCCAAAATTACCGTAGAAGATTCAGTCTGCTCTTATGACTGCCTTCACTGAATATTGAAGTCCTTCACCTGAGGATTGTTTCCCACAATAATATTGTTTCTAATATAAAAAGCATAGACCCAGAACGTTTTCATGTCATGAAAATTAAACATGATTTACACACTTGCTCTTTAATTATCTATTTTCCAATACGTTAAAAATTACAAGTTGGTCACAACATTGGGAGATAGTTACGATCAGAGGTGGTATTCAGCAGGTTCTGACCAGTTCTGGAGAACCAGTAGTGGAAATTTTGAGTAGTTTGGAGACTCAACAAATACCACCATCTATTCTCTGCTCCGAGTCCCAGCTGATTGGCTAGGACTTCTTTTGTTGCCCTGCACAAAGCTGTGCAGAGAAGAACAAAGAACAAAGCTGGAAAGCAGGTTAGTGAGGTGCGGAGGGAATGGGGATTTTACAGTATCCTTCCCCTGCCAGGCGCACCAAGCCACACCCACAGAATGGGTTGTAAAAATTTTTAAATCCCACCACTGGTTAGGCTTATACATTACCCAGACCTTGGATGAACTACAGATAACTTTGGATCTCAGGTCATGTATTGCTATGTTAAATGATCATTATCTGCTAGAAAAGTGACAGTTAACCAGGTTCCATAATGAAACTATAATCAAGCAACTGTGCATACAATTTATTATGAATTGCTGTTCACCCCTTAGGGACTCCTCCAACTATGTAAGCAAACAGTGGGTTCGTCTGGCTGCCTTGGACTGTCAGACAGTTTTCTCCTTGAGAATGAGAGCTGTTTATTATAAAATACAGTGTACTGTTTATCACTGTAGTTATAATCTTCTTGGAGCCTTTGTTAATTTTCTGATTGAGTCAAAGTGATAAAGCTGGAATATTCTCAGCAAGGAACAGAGCACCAGGCCAATATTTGCTGGCTTGGAAACTAAGCCTGGTTGGGTCTGATTAATACTTGAATGGAAGATTTCTAGGAAATTCTAGGATTACAGAAACACTAGGAATTCAAGAAAAATATCCCATAAACAGCCATGGCTGTTTGCATACTGTTTTGATATTGTTGCTCATTTCCAGAAAACCTCAATCAGATAAGCCCTCGAAGGCAGACTCAGATCTGTTATGCTCATCTGGAAGAAAACCTTACTTTTATTTTAATGTTTAGAAATATGCATTATGATTTTGTTAGCAAAATGGCTATCGTCGTGATTGATGGAGAGCAGAGAAGAAATAATTTTATTTCAATTTTTATTTTAATTTCAAGAGTTCCCCAAATGAGTTTCAGCTATCAAATTTAGAAGTTCTTTTAGGAGACCTTTTCCCTTTCTTGTGCATGTATTAAACGTTGAGTGGGAGTTTCCATGCTACATCCCATGCTCTGGATGGATGGATGGATGGATGGGTGGATGGATGGATGGATGGATGGATGGATGGATGGATGGATGGATGGATGACATAGAGATGGCCCTTTTTCTGCATGTAAGACCGTCTTCCCCAATTAGATCTTTCTGGCTCCATAAGCTTCTTTTAACTTAGTTTGTTGAAGGCATTTTGGCTTATTGATCAATATAGGCAATACATTTTCTATGGAATGAGATCTGCATCTCAGAGGGCAACCTTGGGGTTCTTTGTGCTTTTCACAGGATTGCTATTTTTATGTTAGTTATTTTTGCAGTTCTGCTGTTGGGTATGATTATTTTTAAAATAGATTATGAAGGCTATAGGTTATAATACAGAATTGCACTTGGGCATTGCTCTTGTCAAGAGTTGGGCAGTGGCCTTTCTCTGCTTTTCCTGTTGAGTTCCCAATCTATTCACTTTGTTGCACAGAACTCAATCCTCACAGAATAAACCAGCCTCTGTAAAATCTATTTTGGTTTTATTTTTTGACACATCAGAGCGTGATACAAGATTTCAAGAACTGTCTTTTTTAAAAAAAGGAAATTCTTACTTGTTTTTAAAGATTACTGCTTCTAGTAGCACCCTTTTCTTATAAAAATTGTTTTTTTTTTATTAAAAGCTATAAGCTGTCATGATTTACAACTCACATAAGCATGTGTCTTTTAATAACATTTGCTGGTTTATAAGGGATTTCTCTTTTAAAGCTACATTTGATTGTCATGGCAATATAGATTCTAATAAGATTCCTGGTACTGTATATCACATATCCCTCACACCTGGAAAATTCCAAATAAGCCTTCCAACTGCTAGACAGTTGCACAGGCCACACGTTTTGCTTAGATATTCCAGTGATTTTAGAGGCTGTTATCCTATTTTAGTAATTTGCAGCCTTTGAGAAAATTTAAATTGAAGGGAAGAGTAAACTGAGACAGTCGCTTGGGGTCTTTAATCAAAAGGGTGGGCCCAGACTTTCTTAATTATCTGAAAACTGCATTAAGCAAATTGTGAATGAGTGTGGTAAAATTTGCAAAGATGTTATAGTAGAGTTGTTAGTCTATGAGTCTCTTTCCGCCCCACTGTTTTGTGACGAGCCATCACCTAACGAATGAAATATTTGGGTTTAAAAGATTAGTTCCTACTGTTTGCTTGCATGCTGCTAATCATACCGTTCTGTTTGAAATGATGGCAGCCAAAAGTAACTTGAGGGATAGAATGGCAAAAGGATGGCTCAGGTAAGGAGGAAGGTATTTTCCTCCTTGGGAAGAAGGAACTAGCTTCCCTTCCTTCTTACCTGAGCCATCTCTTCCCTAGCCCAGGAGTTTTCTCTTCTTTCTTTGTTCTTTTTTTTTTGATGGTTTGTGGGAGGCAGTAAATTCAGGCTTTATTCAGGGTTGGAGGTTCAGTCAAGCCACCAAATGGTTGGAGCCTTTGTATTCCACCATTATTGCATTTATAAATAACTCAAGGTGACAATCCCATCCGAAATATTTTCCTCCTCTACTTTTCCCCATAACAATCTTGTGAGGTGAGTTGGGTTGAGAGAGAGAGAGAGAGTACCTAGTCCAAGGTTACCCAGCTTGCTTTCATGACTAAGGTGGGACTAGAATTCCCAGTCTCCAGGTGACTGGCACAAAGTCACCCAGCTGGCTTTCATGGCTAAGGTGGGACTAGAAGTCATTGACTCCTGGTGACTGGCCCTAAGTCACCTAGGCAGCTTTCATGGCTAAGGTACAATTAGAACTCACAGTCACCTTTTTTCTAGCCTGGTGCTTTAGCCACTCTTCCCCAGAAAAAGACATAAGAGAATTTGGTGCTATCCTTGAAAAACATAGATTTTTTTTTTGTTGTTACCCAGGGTTCTACTTTGCTTTTGTGAAGTATTACTTTTCTAGCCACCACACTGGAATTGCAGGTTTCGTCTGTCCGAATTAAGCCAACCGAACCGTTGAAAATTGTGCCACAATTCCGGTGTCGCGGTTCCAAGGCTCCGTTTGTTTGCACAAAAGCAAGAACAAACTCCTCTTTATTCCAAATGGTGCAAAATACCAGCTTGTTCATTAGTATAATTTGTGTTGTAGTTTATAGTTTGTGCTTGGCTTAGAAATCACACCTCAAGAGATGGGTTTTTTTTGGAGGGAAATGACAAAACTTGTTCTAAATTGGATGGGAAAAGATTTATTCCATACATAATTTCTGGAAGGCTCCATAAAGCAATGAGGATCCCTGTTTTCCATTTCAGCTGCCCTTAAAACCCATTTCCAATTTTTTCCATAAAGGAAAGATTCCCTCAGATCCATCATTGTTTAATTCATTTAAAACAAAACCCCCCAAAAAGACATTGTTTTGTTCTTACCAGGAGATAAGAGTTGGTGTAACCACACAATTCAGGCTTTTTTTTTTAAGAGGATTATTACAAAGGGGCTTGGAGCATTTTATTTAATTTTTAATTATTATTAGTTATAAAACAAATAAGTTACAAGGAAAACAAAATCTCTTCCAACCCTTTTGCTGAGTCTCAGTCAGGCACCATCAGATAATTATAACTAACATTAATTAAAAATTTACATTGCTCTAGGCATTTAACTTTCACTTCTAGTATGTTTTTGGCTGCAAATTCATCATATGTTAGAAGGCATTCTGCTTCTCTAGAATTTTCAAAGCCTTTAGAGAATATTTTAATGGTATTAAAACCTCATACTTCCAACTTAGCCCCTTGCCCAGGGTGGAATAGAGAGAGGTCAAAGGGCTACTATAGAAGGACAGTTTTTTCCCCCTCCAGCCTGTATGATTAATTCTTCAATTTGCTTTTTTAAACATCTGCACCAGAGGTGATATTCAGCCAGTTCTGACCAGTTCTGGAGAACCACAGAACCAGTAGTAATTTTTTTTGAATCCCACCACTGATCTGCATGCATCCGATTTTGGAATTTAGCGTAGAGAGTTGAACTCATACCCAACTTTGTATATGCAGGTAAATCCTTGACTTACAGTTCATTTAGTGGCCATTCAAAGTTACAACGGCATTGAAAAAAGTAACTTACGACCGTTTTTCAGACTTAACGACCATCACCTCCTTCCCCATGGTCAACTGACTCAAATTCAGATGCTTGGCAACCGACTTGTGTTTATGATGGTTGCAATATCCTCCCAGGGTCACCTGATCCCTTTTTGCAACCTTCCGACAAGCCAGATTCACTTAATGACCGTGTGATGAGCATAACCACTTGCAGGGATTCACTGAACAACTTGTGGCAAGAAAAGTCGTGAAATGGGGCAAAACTCCCTTAGCAGCTGTTTTGCTTAACAACGTACATTTTATTCTCAGTTGTGGTCGTAAAATGAGAGCTACCTCTAAACCCGTGATGGCGAACATATGGCATGCATGCCACAGGTTGCATGCAGAGCCATTTGTGCCGCCTCACGAGCTGCAGGCAAACTTACCTCACTGCGCATATGCGCACCTCACAGCTGATTTTCGGCTGGTTTGAGGCCTTTTTCCGCCTCCCAGGGGCTTGAGGAAGGCTTCTGCAGAAAGTGATGAAACAAAGCTAGTTTTCGGCCTGCAAAGCTTGCAGAAGCCTGCAGAAGCCTTCCTCAAGCCTCTGGGAGGCCGAAAAAGGCCTCAAACCAGCAGAAAATCAACTGTGAGGTGCAATGCAGGTAAGGGGAGAGGCGCACATTGCCTTCTGGGTGCTGGCATGTGAGTGTGTGCGTGAAAGTGTGCGCACACAATTTTTAGCACAGGAGCCCAAAAAGGTTAGCCACCACTGCTCTAAACCATCCAAATTAGTCTGCAGAATTGCTCAGGCAATCTTCAACTTAAACAACCGGTAAAAAGTATCCATGGTATAAAATGGGTTTAACAACCCATTGCATTTGCTTAACAACTGGCTCAAAAAAGATTAATAAAATGATGGAATGATGACCCACTTAATAGCCAGCACAACTTGCAGTCATAATTCCAGGCTCGTTTATGGCCATAAAGATGAGGACTACTTGTATCCCAAGCAGGGCTCTTTTTCTGGGATCTGCTTGAAAATACAACTTGTGGCACTCTTGGACAACCAGAAGAGTTAAAGATTGCCTCTGATTGAATCTCATCTAGCTGACTTTGGCTGATTTTTGGAAATGGCTGCAAAACCACCCCAAAGTCATGTAGGGAGTCTTTGACTTACGACCCCAATTGAGCTGCAAATTTTCTTTTACTAAGCGAGACTTTGCTTGTCAGAAAGTCACATTAGCCAGGGCACGGCAACCATCATAAATACGAGCTGGTGGCCAAGTGCCTGAATTTTGATCCCACGACAATGGGGATGCTGCAACGATCATAAGTATGAAAAATAGTAAAGGTAGAGGTTCTCCTCACACATCCATGCTAGTCGTTTCTGGCTCTAGAGGGCGTTGCTCATCTCCGTTACAAAGCTGAAGAGCCAGCGCTGTCCGAAAACGTCTCCGTGGTCCTATGGCTGGCATGACTAAACGCCGAAGGTGCACAGAACGCTGTTCCATTCCCACCGAAGGGGCCCCTATTTTTCTACTTGCATGTTTACATGTTTTCCAACTGCTAGGTTGGCAGAAGCTGGGACAAGTAACAGGAGCTCACTCCATTATGCGGCGCTAGGGATTCGAACCGCGAAACTGCCAACCTTTCTGATCGACAAGCTCAGCATCTTAGCCACTGAGCCATCGTGTCCCTATGAAGAATAGTCATCGGTAATTTTTATCAGCGCCCTTGTAACTTTGAACAGTCACTAAATGAACTGTTGTAAGTCAATGACAACCTGTAGTTATACACAGGATAGATAGATAGATAGATAGATAGATAGATAGATAGATAGATAGATGTAGATACACACACACACACACACACACACACACACACACACACATGTTTTCGTAGAAATGTTGCCAAGATACTCTCAATCTTACACCGGAAAAGACCTGAACACGCCAAAACCTGCATATGTATGTATGTATGTATGTATGTATATGTATGGTATTCAGCTTTGTTCGGGTATTTTCCCACGTCATTATAGTTGTGCTTTTAAAGTTGTAGCAATGTTTCGGCAGAATCTCATCTGCCATCATCAGGCTTCTGTATAGTGTTTGTCTATATAGAGTGGGGCCTCGCCAAAACGTTGCCAATATAGTCTTAATCTTACACGGGAAAAGACCCGAACACACCCAGACCAACATACCTGTACCTGTGAAAATCTACGAAAACACACACACACACACACACACACACACACACACATGTTTTGCAGAACAGCTCCCACTACCAGGATAACCCATTTGCTTGGCCTATCCTGCTAATGGAGCTGCTATTTTGAAACAGGTATTTAAAAGTCCATACATAGCTTAGCGTTATAACGCGTGTCAGATCCTAGCAGAAAAAGGGCAGGTGTGGCAGAAGAAAACCAGGTGGGAACCATAGATTAAATTGCGCAAACGTGCCCAAATACGTCGTGCCTGGGTTTCTTTTCCCCCAACACAGCAGAGCTGGCATTGGGAAGGGGCCTCGCAACCCAAAAGAGAAAACGGGGAAGAGTCGAGAACAGAGAGTCAAACTTGCCAGATTTGCCCGTTGAAACCTATGGCTGCTTGGCATTTTCTGCCTCCGGGGCGAAAGTCCAAACAACTTCGATGCAGGCACCTTGCCATCCCAGCAGATGGGCAGGCACGGACACTGCCAAGAGACAATGTGCAGCTTCTGGTCATAAAAGTCCGAATGTCTGGCCCCAGCAGCGGAGCCTCCAGACTCAGCGGCACAGACACAGCTCACTCTTCCTGCGAACCCTACGGTGGAGGTAGTGTGATAAAAAGAAATATATATACACGTTCTGATAAATGTTCTCGTGAAGAGTCCGCTTCGGCCTTTTTTCAGAACGATGGGCGTATTTAAAAAAGGAAAGGAAAACCTTTGCAAAGAGAGAGCGGAGCGAGATTCACGCATGCAGGTTCAAAAAGACACTCGGAGAAAGTCTAGGGCAGGGCTGGCTAGCCTTTTCCACGTTGCGTGCTGAAACTGCCTGCGCGCATGCGCCTCCGCTCATTATGCAATGCATGTGTGACACCACCACCCCGCCTCCCTGCACAGGCATGCACAACCCCCTTGCACGCTCAGCATGTGCCTCTGTGCTTGTGCAGACAAACCCCTGCTGTGCACCACTGCACATACACATGCAACCTCCCCCATGTGTCCCCCCCACTCCCCGTGCATGTGTGGCAGATACCCTCCCTCCCTTCCCATGGTCGCACAGTGATTAGAATGCAATACTGCAGGCTAACTGCCAATTGCCAGGAGTTCGATCCTGACCGGCTCAAGGTTGACTTAGCTTTCCATCCTTCCGAGGTGGGTAAAATGAGGAGCCAGATTGTTGGGGGCAATAGATTGACCCTATAAACCGCTGAGACAGGGCTGTAAAGCACTGTAAAGTGATATATAAGTGCTATTGCTATTGCTATACCATTAATTAATTGAATTTAGACTCGAATCAAAATTTTGACCAGGTGTCGCTTTTTCCCCCACCACAAACTCTTCAGAGGCTCAAAGGTAATCAAGCTGCTTCACACAGACTTGACTTTGTAAGTAATTTTCCATTTGGCTACCTGAATTGAATCTGTTTGAGTTCAGAAAAGCTCTTTTGCAGAGGCTCCAAAGTATCCAGATTAACTCACAGTCGTTCATTACAATTCACCACGTTCTTCAAACTTTCCTCTCTGGATGGCCTCTTCAGTGCTGAGATTCTGTCCTGCTGCTGTACAGCTGACTCCCTAAATCAAAGATTCACACTGTCCTAATCAATAGCAATCTTATATCAAATCACATCTCGCATTAGCTTTTCTCTGCTTTTCTCTCCGAGTAGCAGCAGCTTTCCCTAATCTTCAATGGAAGGCCCTTCTTCTTTTGATCTGCCTTTCTTCAGAAACCAAGGACTTGACCTTGTAACTTCTCTGTTCCCAGGATGTTAAATATATATATATATATATATATATATATTTTACTTAGTAACCCAAACTAGAAAGGGTAACTGAGAAAGGAAATCTTAGCTACCCTGATGCGTCCAGCACATTACAAGAGACACAATCATGTCCATATAAAATCCAAATTAGGAGAATATACCATAAAGAAATTGTATCCTGTGGTCTACCTCAGGTATGTTCTGATCTGACACAACAAACCCACTATAGTTACAAGGTTCCCTTTATTAGGAGTGCCGGATAAAATCCCAAAGGCCTACTTGGTTGAAACAAGGACTGTTCTCTGTCTCCCTCTCTCCCTCCCTCTTTCACAAGACTGTGTGGCAGGGAGATGAATAATTGTCTTCCACATCTATTCATCTCCGCCTCCTGCCTTTTACCCCGAGAGCTAAGGTGGGGCTTCGCTAGCAGCGGTGGCTCTTCCATCCCAAGGATCAGCCCATAGATTTCCACGGCTCTCCTCTCCTCTGCTTTCTGTGCATCCACGCGTCAGGCACTGAATCCAGCTGTTCCTCCTCTTCCTCATCAGCCACTTCAGGCCTGGGGGCTGTTGACTCTCCATCTGAGGGCTGACGGACGGTCCAGGTTCTGCCTCTCTCTCTCTCTCTCTCAACTCCAGTCCCTCTTTCCCCTCAGAGCTCTCAGATTCTGCCTTGATGCTGATCCTGACTCCCACGCTTCCTCTTCCGATTCGGCTGCTGGAGGGGCCGGCGGCTGACAGGTTGCAACAAGGTAGTGCTTGACATACGTCCACAACTGAGCCCAAATTTTCTGTTGCGAAGTGAGACAGTGGTTAAGTGAACAATGTCCCTATTTTACGACCTTTCCTGCAACAGTTGTTAAGTGAATCATTGCAGTTGTTAAATTAGTAACACGGTTAAATGAATCTGGCTTCCCCCTTGACTTCGCTTTTCAGAGGGTCTCAGAAGGGGGTCTCATGACCCCAGGACACGGCGATTGTCATAAATACATATCCATGTCTGAATTTTTGATCATGTGATCATAGGACAGCTGTGACAGTTGTAAAGTGTGATTTTCGGTGCTCTTGTAACTTCAAATGGTCACTAAATGAGCTGTTATAATTCAAGGACTACTTATACCACACCGACATTTGACTTGATATGACAGAATTGTAAATCTCTTCCATCCTACCCAATAGGCTGATTGCAATCATTCCAGAAGCTTCTGTGTATGAGGTCCATATTTGATCTATGAACGTCAAAATGTGGCCACAATTTTACCGGTGAGGAAAGAACATCTTATTTCAAATCTTTCCTGATTCAAGAACTATGGTGAACTTCAAAGATCTACCTTCATAATTGTTTTATTCTGAGCTCTAAAAAATTAAACCTTAAAAGTGTCCTTCAGAGAGGGGTGGAATTGCCCTCAGGTCCTGTTAAGGTTAAGATCCCATGACACTTATCTTTCTCTGCATTTAATTGGTTTGCAGAATAGCTGAACCATCATGCTGATAGCCCCCTGCCATTGTTCTCTGTTAGTTAATAACATCATTTGGAAAATAGCCATGAAAACCAGCATAAATATAGTTAGATACGGGATATCCAATTTCAAAACAGCAAGGAAAATCCGTGTCGGACAGCAACTAAAAGCGTGGTCCACAATTTCAAAATTCCTGAGTTCACATCTCAACTTGGCTACAATTTCACCAGGAAATCTTCTGTTTTCAGGTCTTCCACAACATTATTATGGGACAAGCAATACTCCGCTGCCTGACGATGGTTGCAAAGAAGTATAGCATGTTTCCTTGCACGCATGGCTTCGTGGTGATCTTGTTACACAATTTGAAAAATTTCAAAATACTGTTTCTAATTGTAGGTTAAAATTACCGGTGGTCCTTCAACTAATTGGGAACTTCTTAGAGTTAATTAAAAAAAAAAATCACCACTGGCTGAAATTAGAAATTTCCAATGTTTCAGTGTTAAAGGAAAATGGAGCCTTGTATCTGAAGTAAATAAATAAAACCAAGCAAGATTTGGCATCTCCATTTAAATAAGATTCACAGAGGGGTGATCAGGGGTGGGATGCTACCGGTTCTGCCCGGTAGTAACACTGGTTGAATCTCACCCCTGGAAAAGATATCCAAAAAGATAATAGAAATCTGTTCGTCCTGATCCAAGTAGAAAATGCTAAATAGAAAATGCTAGTGTCCCAAGATCATGCCACCCACTTTTGCAAGCGAAGTCAAAGGGGAAGCCAGATTCACTTGATAACTGTGTTGCTAACTTAACAACTGCAGTGATTCACTTAACAACTATGGCAAGAAAGGTCGCAAAATGGGGCAAAACTCACCTAACAAACGCCTCACTTAGCAACAGAAATGTTAGGGTCAATTGTGGTCATAAGTCAAGGACAACCTGTAAATGAGTCAAGAATTCACTTCCGATGTCCGTAAAAGAATTCAAATGGATGTCTTCCTTTTATTCTACCCCAATGGCTAAAACAAATGATAGTAATAGACTTACAACCAGAATAAAACATACATTGTGAACAATGGGTTTGCCTAAGAATTGCAGCATTTGCTTAACCACTGCCGCCCCCCCAAAATTGTAAAATGGGGCCAATCAAATGATGATCTGCTTTAATGTCCAACACGACCTACCACCATAGCTCCAGGCGCACTTATGGTCATAACGTCGAGGGCCCACGTTAGCTACTAGAACAACAAAAGTAGGCTGATTGTCCAGACAAGCTCTTTATATTTGACTGTTTTCAGAGGATGTGTGTGTCTCATCATTAAATATAATAGGTCTCAGCTGCATTTTGATCACTGAAGCATGCACACAATTCATCACAGCAAATTACGTACGTCTTCATAACTTTTCTTTCTGCTTTCTTGGGCTGGCACTTTTAGAGAACAACAACAGAACATGTATGGTGGGAGATGTTCTCTCTGCACACACACACACACACACACACACACTTTTGTTTTGCTGAACAAAGATTCATGAATTAAAAAAAATAGAGAGAGAGAGAGGGCATTCCACACTCCCTTTTCCTGGAGTCTTGCAAAACTAGCTACCGTGATCCCAAGGCACATTCATTATTTATCTGTTTTAGTGAGTTTCTTGTCTGCAGTAAAAGATGGAGATGTTCACTTCGACATCTCTCTTTGTGCCAGCAGCTCTGATAGAAGTTAAAGCATGTTTTATTTTTTATTTTATAAAACCTACAGCCATTTTTTTGAAAGGAGAAGGGGGAATTACAAGTAGCACGTTTCTCATGGAAGCTTTGCCCCATTCAAAATCTATTTGTTCTTTCAGAGAATTAAAACTGACTTTGGGGAAGGGAAGGATCCGTTCTATATTTCTTAAGGGATGGGGGTTTTTTTTTGAGGGAGGGGTAACAGCAATCTTGCCTTTGGCTAATTTCAATGAGAGATCATGTTCCCCCAAACTCACAGTTCTTTAAAAAAAAAATGGCAGAAGAACTTCAAGCTAGTCTACAATGAATGCTACGTGAAGAATGGTTTCTGTCACCACATGAGCAAAAAAGAGCAGCTCCTTTGTTGATTCTTGCCCTTAGCCTAGAAGATGTTTAATCCAGTGATGAATAACTTCTGACTCTTACCAGAGGGCAGGATGAGAAGTAAGGGATGGAAGCTTGTTCAACAGAGATCCAACCTAGAAGAAAGAAGAGATTTCCTGACAGTGAGAATCCAAAAGATGTTTGTTTTTTTCAAGAGGCCATTGGACTTTCTGGTTTTTTCCTCTGGAGATGTTTCCCTTCTCATCCAAGAAGCTTCTTCATCTCTGACTGGATGATGGATGGGGAATTGAAACCAGTCAGAGCGGAAGAAGCTTCTTGGATGAGAAGCGAAACGTCTTCAAAGAAAAACCAGCAAGTCCAGTGGCCTCTTGAAAAATGCACCTTTGGGACAATCTTGACCAGGATGACTGAGAATTTCCATAGACATTTAGTACTGATAGCGAGAACAATTAATCAATGGAATAGCTTGCCTTCTAGAGTTGTGGATGCACCATTGCTGGAGGCTTTCCAGAAAATATTGGACAACCATTTGACCAGGACAGTATTAGGATTCGTGCTTTGGGGGCAGCGGGTTAGGATAGAAGACCTTTGAGAGCCCTTCCAGCCAGTGGTGGGATTCAAATTTTTTTACTTTCGGTTCTGTGGGCGTGGCTTGGTGGGCGTGGCAGGGGAAAGTTACTGCAAAATCCCCATTCCCTCCCTACCCAACTAACCTGCTTTCCAGCTCCGTTCTCCTGTGCAGGGCAACCAAAGAAGACTCAGCCAATCAGCTGGGACTCAGGAGGCAGAGGATAAATGGGGGCGGGGCCAGTCAGAGGTGGGACTTGCCGGTTCTCCAAACTACTCAAAATTTCCACCACCGGTTCTCCAGAACTGGTCAGAACCTGCTAAATCCCACCTCTGCTTCCAGCCCTAGGATTATATGTTCTATGTTCATGACAACTACATGGGGTGATTGTATAAAAAAGTGGACTCAATGTTTTCAAGGTTAAAATAGGTTCTCTACCATCGTCCTGTTCTTTTGTCAAAGAGTTCCTGGCTATCAGAAGCGACTGGAAATGTCAGCGAGTGTTGCATTCCCAGCATCGTATATCTGAATGTCCAAACAACAGAGAGAAAGAGAGTGGGTCTATTTTTAGACCGAGAAATCTGTGCCTCTTTGAGTTGATTGGCTTCCACAGAAAAGTGAAATTCCATCCTCCAGCATCAAACAAAACCGACTTTTACTATGTGTGGCCTTTGAGCCAGAAAGCACGACAATCAAGTAGACCTGTAATTATTGATAGTCGTCTGTATCTCTTTGGGAAGCCTGCCCTTCCGTTTAACAACTTATTCCTATTATCTTTTTCACACAAATGTGGCATTTTGCCCACCCCGGCCACGTATTCCTGCCCGCCGGTGGTGGTTTAAATCTTTCCTACCCTATAAAGAGTTCCCCTTCCTTTATAAAATGACCCCATGCTTAGAGCTGCCTTTTCCCTCCTTCCAGAAGGGAAAAAGGTGGAATTCAGTTCATATTGGCCCAAATCTGAACCGGTTTTATCTCTTGTCATTCAGATGTGAGACAGGCAAAGATTGACTCCCAGGTTGCTCTTTGGGAAGCTGTCAAGGCAGAGAAACCAAGCTCTGATTTTTCACAATGTTCGGTTCTCAAAGCGCACCTGCAGCCAATGGTGCATCGGCGTTGGTTCGCCCTACAGAGGATGTGATTAAAGGAAGCCTACGCTGGCCTTTGAAATCGCCTTCTCTTCCCTTGTTCCGATGGATATGGCGGCATCCAAAATCTCTGGAGTGCAGAAACCAGAACTCAGAGCGGGTCAGGCAGAACAAAAGCAAAGGGCACCATTTAAAACTAAAAGGAGAAGCCAAAGGCTTGTTTCAAAATATATGTATTAGAGGGAGAAAGATGCTACCGACATCGACTTAAGAGACAGCACTGACTTTAATATCAATCGGTCGAAAAGATTCACAGAGAACTTTATTTATCATTTGATCTAAAGGTCAGGGTCATCACTTTGTGATAATGAGTATCCCATTTAGATATTGTAGATAGATAGATAGATAGATAGATAGATAGATAGATAGATAGATAG
>NW_020769373.1:1995823-2008466 GCF_900518735.1 Pseudonaja textilis | reverse complement strand
GAGTAGGAAGGATATGACCTCACCTAATTCCTGTTTACAAACCAGTGTTTTCAGTAATTTCACATCCATTTGCACTATTCAGGTGACCCTGAGGGCACAGATTAAACTCTAAGTGGCCTCAATGATTCTCAGAGAGGGTACTAATGACCAGACGACTGCAAGAAATATAAATCTTTCTATTCTCCTCCATTCAGTCAGAAGTGAAGAAGCTCCTTGGATGAGAAATGAAACATCTTCAAGAAAAATGTTGCCTCTTGAAAAAACACCTTTGGGACACTTATGCTCTGGGTGAGAATCTCCATTGAGAACCAGTTACATATTAGGCTTTACATTAATTCAAGTTTTATTTATCTATTTGTATCCCACCGTTATCATTTTTGCAAATATTTTATTTTACAAATAACTCAAGATGGCGAACATAGCCAGCATACATTCCATGTCCTATTTTCTTATGAATTTATGATGTGGTGAAAAACAAAGACTAGAGGCTCCGAAAGAAAGCAGTAAATCCGGAGCTTAAGCGGTTAAACAGTTAGCATTTTTTAAATGCAAAGAAACTTGTATTTTATGTCGCAAAAGGTCATTTTATGATAACTCATTAGGGAGCATATTTTTGGTGGAATGTGCATGAATTGAACTGCATGATTCCCATTAGTTTTGATGGGAATTTTGCAACTAAATCTATGTCCATTTGGCTAAGGAAAGAAAAAAAAATACATCACTATACTTCTTCATAGAAGCAGCCATCACGCACACACATACACACACATAAAAACATCTAATGAATTTTCATCTAGTAGCCATCTCCAGGCTTCAGAGTACAGCTTCTCTAATAGTTATGGCTTCAAATGTGCAAGGGTATTTTTATTTTATGTGATTTGAATCTTGAGTGCACAAGTAACTCAGTCCTAGTAATTCCAAGCATTTGTTTCTGCAACTAACAATAAGCACTTTGAAAAGGCATCTCTGGGCCATCCCACAAGGTGCTATAGGTTTGATTGTGATTCCTTGTTTTTAAATTAAACATTCCAGGGCATTTTTTTAAAATGGTTAGTTGACTTGTTGCGTGCGGTATTTTTCCATACAGCAAACAGCTTGGGAAGCATGTCATAGTGGCTGCAAAACGAGCTACCCTAGGAATATAGGATAGGATGGGATGGGATGGGATGGGATGGAAGGGAAGGGAAGGGAAGGGAAGGGAAGGGAATAGAATAGAATAGAATAGAATAGAATAGAATAGAATAGAATAGAATAGAATAGAATAGAATAGAATTCTTTATTGGCCAAGTGTGATTGGACACACAAGGAATTTGTCTTTGGTGCATAAGCTTTCAGTGTAAATAAAGAAAAAATAAAATACATTCATCAAGAATCATAAGATACAACACTTAGTGATAGTCATAGGTTACTAATAAGCAATCAAGTCATACTAGGGAACAAATACAACAATATAAATTATAAAGATATAAGCGACACAGTTATAAGTTGGAAGAGATAGGTAATAGAAAGGATGAGAATAATAATAATAATAATAATAATAATAATAATAATACACTCTTAGTAAATAGTTTGACAGTGTTGAGGGAATTATTTGTTTAGCAGAGTGATGGCATTTGGGAAAAAACTGTCCTTGTGTCTAGTTGTTCTGGTGTGCAGAATAACTAGACACAAACGTCGTTTTGAGGGAAGGAGTTAAAACAGTTTCTGTCCGGGATGTGAGGGGTCTGTAGATATTTTCCCAGCCCTCTTTTTGACTCGTGCAGTATACAGGTCCTCAGTGGAAGGCAGGTTTGTGGCAAATGGTTTTTTCTGCAGTTCTAATTATCCATTGAAGTCTGCAGGTATTGCTTGAGACAGATTGAACAAAAATGTGGTGCAGTCTTGCACAAGAAAAAAAGAACAGAGCTCAAGATTGTGGAAAAATCAGAAGAACTCCAATAATGCAATGGAACTGCACAAAACTTATGCATCTAGGAACACTAGAAGATCATGTCAGCGGAAATCCATGATAAATTACAGCAATGTCTGTCAAGATTCTCAGTCATCCAAGACATGGTTGTCCCAAAGGTGTTTTTTCAAGAGGCACCTGGGCTTTCCTTGTTTTTTTTTTCTCTTGAAGACATTTCACTTCTCATCCAAGAAGCATCTTCAGTACCGGCTGAATGGTGGGGAATGGAAGGATTGATATTCCTTGTAGTCATTCTGGACCTTCAAAGTTCTCCTCTAAAAAACAAAACCAAACAAAACCCCTTTTCTTCCCCACCGAAATGCATATTAATAGAAGGTTATAGGAAGTAGCAACCTACATATTATCCCCCGAAGCGTTCCCTGGCTTTAAGAATATAACAAACAAGCCCCACATTAATTTTAATTTTTAGCCTCACGTTTAACATTTCATCTGCAAATGTGAAACGGTTGCATGAGAGGTAAGGCGAGGCGAGAAAGAAAAGAGGAAAACTGTTTTGATTCCAGACCTATTCACCTACAATCTGCCCTTCCATGTAACCTTTTTGCTATGAAAACACAATAATTGCTTTGAAATGTTGCTTTTCTGCGACGAGCCAGCTGTATTTTTTAATAACTTCCTACGCCATTCAGCACGTAATTGTGCTGCAAACAAGCTGGTTAGCGAGACTGGCTGAAAGGGGTGCAGTATTTGAAAAAAAAACACCTAGATAAAAAAATATGGGGCATAATAGCTTCCCGCAATACCCGCAATCCCTATCACACACATTCACAACTCTATGCTTGAGATGCAATTGAAAAACGCGGTTCACACCATGTGTTATGCAGAAGATACACTTTTTTTTACTGGATTCATTGGATTCCTCTTCTGTTTCCATGATCCTGTTTAAGCCAGCCATTCTGGTCATTTTATAATTTGGGAATTTGCAGGCCTGGTGCTTAAGATGGTTATTTTTTCCTCATCTTTCACTACTTATCTCTTTCTCTCTTGATATTATGCAAGTTCCTCTCATCATCCAGGAGACAGTGAGTTCTAGTCCCATCTTAGGTATGAAAGTCATTTGGATGATTTGGGGCCAATCACCAGGAGTCTGTGAGTTCTAGTTCCACCTTAGGCATGAAAGCCAGCTGGGTGACAGGGCCAATCACTAGGAAATTGTGAGTTCTAGTCCCACCTTAGCCATGAAAGGCGGCTGGGTAACTTTTGGCCAATCACCAGGAGATGGTGAATTTTAGTCCCGCCTTAGGGATGAAATCTGGCTGGGTGATGTGGAGACAATGAGTTCTAGTCTCATTTTAGGCACAAAAGATGGCTGGGTGATTTGGGGCCAGGCACTCTTTCTCACCCCAACTCACCTCCCTGGTTTGTTTTATGGGGGGAAGAATCATTAGATACATTCATCACCTTCAGTTATTTATAAAAATAAGAAAGGCAGGATTTTAAAAAAAACCTTAAAATAAGGGATAGGTTTCCCCTCTTTTTCTGAGCATGTTGATACTAACTGCAAGGAGATTAACTATCTTATGCCAGCTGCAGGAACAGGAATTAGAGCAAGCAAGCAGAACTACACAACCAGTTTCACACATGGCTGGAAACCACGTACCAAAAACAGACAGCCTCTGACCATGAAGATATGGTTCCTTAGGAACTGGATGTATCTTCAAAACCTCTTCTCTGTTAAACGCAGGAGGGGAGAATTACGCAAAATATGCGGCCTCAGAATGATGTTGTAAGGTAACGGTAAAGGTTGCCCTCAGACATATGTGCTAGTCATTTCTGGCTCTAGGGGGCAGTGCTCATCTCTGTCACCGAAGAGCCAGCGTTGTCCGAAGACGTCTCTGTGGTCATGTGGCTGGCATGATCAAAGGCACATGGAACTGTTGTGATTCACTGGCAGCAGGTGCGGACGGCTGAGGTCTCGGAGAGCGAGGACTCAGATGAGGGGCCTGCGTGTGATGCAGGGATGGGGCCAGGACCATCAGGGAGTGGAATACTGCCTTTGGAGTTTGTGTAGGCTGGCAGCAGTGATGAAAAGGACCCCGAGGAGCCTGTGCCCAGTGTGTGTGCATGCAGGGCTGCTCGAAGGAAAGAGCAGCTGCAGCAACACGGGCAACTCAGGAGTAAGCCTGCAAGGTAATGGCCCCTCCCCGAGAAGATAAAAGCCAACTGAGAAACCGGAGTGCAGAAGGCAAAGAAGTTTGATACTCGAGCCTGGTGGACGTTAGAATATCTGAGTTGGTGTTTGGAGACTCTTTGATTTACTGTTTAGTAACTTTATCTGGTGTTCTTGGCAGCCTTGCAAAAACTGGCAAGGCTCTTCCTTATCAGAGCTAATTAGTTGGAAGCAGCCTTTTATCTGTGAAGAAACAGGATTCGTAAATGAAACAGTAAAAGGTTGTGCTGTTACTTTTGTCTTGTGTTTACTCTCGTGGAGCCAGGTTTGGGTTGGAACAGGAGCGCTGTTACTTTCTCACCAAAGTGGGTCCCTATTTTTCTACTTGCATTTTTTACATGCTTTCAAACTGCTAGGTTGGCAGAAACTGGGATAAGTAACAGGAGCTTCGTTACACGGTGCTAGAGATTCAAACCACCAAACTGCCGACCTTTCTGATCGACAAGCGTTTTAGCCACTGACCCATCGCATTCACTATCAGTAGAGGAAAGCATTTTGTTATGTAATTATTCAGTAATATACCTCAGATAGTTTTCAAAGGTGGCTGGACAATTTCATGTAGGATTGGCCTGTTCATCGCTCCTCTATCGGAAGAGTCTTTATAGATTTGCTGAAGTATATAAAGTTGAGGATGGTGCTTGGGGAAGAAAAAGGAGGACGATTCAGAGAAATGAGAACAGGTGCAGACAACAGCAATGAAGATGATCAGGGAATTGGACAGAAGTCTTAGAAGAGATTCAGGAAGCTGCATATCTTTAGCCTTGAGTAAAGATGACCAGGTTGAGAGACCATTACGTTTTTCAAGGTCATTCTCATTCATCCTTGAGGGCAAGACACAGAATAATGGCTTTCACAAGTAAGGAAAGCAGACTCCGTTGAACTTTAGGGAGTGAGAACAGTTCAACAGTGGGACCAATTATACAGAGGGTTGATGGGCTCTTCACAACTACATGTTTTCAAGCATCAATATGCCGGGTCTATCAGGGATGCTTTAATTTGAATATGTGCCTTGAGTAAGGGCTTAGATTGTGTTGGCTTCAGGGAACTGCAGGTAGAATATTCGAAGCAGCATCTGCTGGTGTCCATGGATGATGTCAACCTATGGGAGATTCTTGAAAGCATGTGCTGAATATTGGAGTTGATGCTCCATGGGCCTGATCCATCAAGCTTCTTCCTGAGTCGTCTTCTGTTTCTGGACATTTGTTCCAGAGTTGACCTTAGATTGTTATTCTGATTTTGACTTGGGCATCTAGCGAACCACCTGATGAAATTGGACCCGTGGGAACAAGCAATTCTGCTGTCATCATGCAGTCCTTGTTTTAAGGGTCAACTGAGAGATGACCTCAAGGCAACAGAGCTACATCTTTCCTTCTCCTTCTTCCAAGGGAAGATCCCATCTTCTCTGTCTTCCAATAAAAAGTAAATGAGTCCCTGCAGATTTTACTCCGCTGGTCATTGCCAACACTAAGGGGTGTTACTCATCTCCATTTCAAGACCATTGACCCAGTGCTGACTGAAGACATTTCCGTGTGATGTCAGGGAGTGTTGTTACCTTCCTACCATGGTGGTACCTATTTATCTACTCACATTTCAAACTGTTAGGTGGGCAAGAGCTGGTGTGAGGATGGGAGCTCATCCCTTCATGTGGCACTCGCGACTCAAACCAGGCTGCTGGCTTTTCAGCTGACAAGTCCAGGGTCTTAACCACTGAGTCACAAGGCCACCTCTCTTCAAATAAGGTAAAAGTAAAGGTTCCCCTTGCACATAGGTGCTAGTTGTTTCCGGCTCTAGGGGGTGGTGCTCATCTCCGTTTCAAAGCTGAAGAGCCAGCACTTTCCAAAGACGTCTCCCGTGGTCATGTGGCCGGCCCGGCATGACTAAACGCTGTTACCTTCCCACCAAAGTGGTCCCTATTTTTCTACTTGCATTTTTGCAAGCTTTCAAACTGCTAGGTTGGTAGAAGCTGGGACAAGTAACGGGAGCTCACTCCATTACGCGGCACTAGGGATTCGAACCGCCAAACTGCTGACCTTTCTGATCGACAAGCTCAGCATCTTAACCCCTGAGCCACAGCTTCCCCTTTACCTCTCTTCCAGTAATGACCCATTAAACAGAGATAGGTGTTTCTCCAGATGCCACCACTACTGAGGGACTGAAGGAGGTCATTGCAGCCCAAATAGGTCAGACTTGGGATGATTTTACAAGTATCCCCCCCATTTTTTCCCCATTGTTCAGGGGTTGAATGGTATTTTGGCCGATCGCTTCTGTCTCCTTCCTCTCCAGATTTCCCTTGCTGCAGCCTTTCCCATCCGCCCGACTCTCTTTCTGCACTTTTGACATGGTCTTTTGTGCCACATCACAACGGATTCTTCCAGCCCCTGTTTCATCGTGCCCCGCATATCACTCTCCTTGTTCACCCACCCTACCCCTGTCCCTTTTCATAACACATAGATTTTTTTTTTTTAAAAAAAAGAAAACTTCACTTTATCTGCTCCTGATCTGACTTGGTTTGAACATCTTCACTTTGATTCTGCACATGCTTGGGTGGGCTTTCTTTCACTCCCTTCTCCCCCTATCCCTTATTTTCTTTCGACCAGCTCTCCACTTCCTCTCGCCCCCATGTTCATTGTCTGCCTGGCCCCAACAGATTTTGCAAAGTTGCTTCCTCTCCTTTCATCTTCTCTCTTTCTCTCTCTCTCTCTCTCCTCTTTTTGCACACACACACACACAAACAGACACACAGACACAGACACAAACACACACATATACACAAACACACACACACATATACATACATACATAAATACATACATACATACATACACACTCAAGTGCAGCTTTGATCTTTTCTTTTTCTTCTTTTTCTTCTTCTTTTCTTTTTACCCCTGCCCTGGTTCCAGGTCTGTTACTCCATGAGATTGAATAATTAAATGCAATTGGCAACCAGTTTTGCCTCTCAAACGTTGGCTCATGTAGGGTCCGTGGGTTTTATCCTTCCTCTCCGCTAGAGAAAGCATCTTCTTTCTCTAGCCCAGCGCCATCTCTCGAGCGCCGGTCTTTTCACTTCTTTTCAGTCTTTGTCTCCAGTCTCCGGGGCTGCTTCTGTCAGATCATACAGTTTTTCTATCATATTTGGCATTTTTGACCTGCTCTACCTCTCTGGTGTTCCAGCCTTGCCTTGTTAGGCAGAGAGCATCCCCTACTGATCTTGTCAAGGCATTTTAAAAAAACTCTTTCTAACTGCTTTTTTTTTTTCTAATTTAAAGAGAAAGCTTTTTTTTTTTTAAAGTCTTCTATCCACAAAAGTATTCTGGAGGGGGCTTTAATGTGAAGAGTTTTCTTTAAAAACTTAAAGGGAAAAAATATCCTTTATTTAGTTTAAAGAATGGAAAGATGATTCTGTCAAGCCTACAGTATTATTGTTTTTTTTTTTCAAAATAGCAATTGTTTGGATTTTAAAACATGCAAATGGTACGGTTTCCCTTTTTGAAGTTCCTGATCATCTTAGTTGTAGATCCCACATTGCAGAAAAAAAATAAATATATGCTTGATGATAGCATGGGTGGGGGCATGAAAAAAAGAACACTGGATGTGGCACCATTGTATATAAGGATCAACCTTGGAGGACTACAAAATACATGTCTACCCCAGCCTGCCTCATTGCATCTAGGAAAATCAGAGGAAAATAAATATATCCCAGTTCTTAAAGAAAGCATGACTAACTGGCTGGCTGACACACTGATCAGAAATACTGCACATTCCAAGATTTTGTTACAATTCCCACTTCTACCATCTTTTATTAAAAGTGAACTGTACCAACTCATCTTTCTACAACAGCCACTAAATTTACACCAACCTCTCTGCTTCTCAGATCCAGGGAGAGGCAACACTTTGGATTTGGATGTGAATATCTTGGGTTGAGATGAAACTTCATGAGGATTTTCTAAGCTGTCATCTTTTATTTATTCAGGTATTTCTTTTCTAGTGGAGTGGTAGCAGTAGTTTATTCACTGATTAGCCATCTCAAAAGATAATAAAATAAAATATAATAAAACAGAATAATAAAATATAGGGTCTAATTCCAGGTTAAAATAGATAAAAGAAACTACAGTAATGAAATACATATGTGGTAAGAATTAGTATCTTCTAGAAAAGCTTGTAGCAATTGGTTCGTGTAATGGAAAGACAAAGAAGGAAAGAACAATTAAGAATTCAATAATCAATTTTTCAATTAAAAGAAGACGCTGTTTCTTCTATTTATGTATTTATGCACACCAAAAGAATTTGCACCCACTTTTAGCTCAATTTTTTTCTCTCTCTCTCTCAAAGAAAGAAAAATTACAGACAGAAAAAGAACAAACCAGAATTAATTGAAAATGACAGATTCATAAATAGGAAGAATGGTGTTGACAGATTAATGTATATTTACTCAGTGCCTGTAACATAGACTTGTACAAAAGACCCAGTTTTAATCTAGTTTAGTTTTTCCCAACCATAATCACTTTAAGGAGTGTGGAATTCAATTCCCAGACTTTGAGTCCCAAAATTCCCAAGGTAGCGTTCTAAGAATTCTGGGAGTTGAAGTCTACACAACTTAAGGTCACTGAGCCTAAGAAACACTGGCCTAGTTAAAGAATAAAGTGATGAGAACACCTCCCTGAAAAGAAGCAGTAGCACCAGTAGCTTTCTCCCCCTCTCTCTCTCAATCTCAAAGCTGGTTACCAAGCTGAAAATACAAGAACTCAGGGTTGTGGCACTGCCTGGCTGTGTTGCAAGTTCTCCCCACCATCCAGTGAACATTTTGAAAGGCTGGTCCCTTTGGAGATTGTCATGCAGAATCAGTTGGACGTAATTACAGATGGTCTTCTCCTTCTACAAGGGCTGCTTTTTTGCATCCTCTGACGTTCTTGAGCTATTTGCTGAGACCCTTGAAGTCTTGCCCATCCAGGTATTCAATTGCCACTTGCCATTTTTGAATTCTTCTCTTCCAACAGGGAGGGATGGATGGAAGCGGGGGAGGTGTTCAGGTTTGTTTATTTGTAGTGTGCGCTTGTGATGCTGGCAAAAACAGCTTTGGAAGAGAACCATCTTCCAAAGATGGTTGGCAATGTGCTGAGATCGTGCAATGCTAATATATCGGGTGCTATAATCCAAGAAGAATGATTGTCTCTCGTGAAACAAAATGGGTAGGAGAAGAGTGAGATGTGAAATCTTTGCAGTAATCAGGGAGAATCTTCCAAAGACCATTTATTGTACCCTTTTTATACCCTATGATTATTATTAAGTGTTGTACCTGATGATTCTTGATGAAAGTATCTTTTCTTTTATGTGCACAGAGAGCATTTGCACCAAGACAATTTTCTTGTGTGTCCAATCATACTTAACCAATAAAGAATTCTATTCTATTCTATTCTATTCTATTCTATTCTATTCTGTTCTGTTCTGTTCTGTTCTGTTCTGTTCTCTGTAGTGCTCCAGTGAACTGATCATTTAGCACAAACCCACCAATGAGAACTTAAAAAGGAGAAACCATGGAACCTTACAGAATATTTATGAAATATTCCCGCCCAGCAAAGACGTCTCTCCATCAGATCACAATTTTAGACGAAGCCAAGCATTTGCTCACTTGCTTTGAAACTGTGGCAAGCTTTGTTTTGTGTTGGAAAACACTTCTGCAAACATAACCCTTTGCTGACCAAATGGGTTAATCAATAGGATAAAGAAAAACAAGATCATTCCTTTTGTACTTAAAAACAGGGGCAAACAATAATAGGTGAACATAAGCAATTCTTCAAAGTTAGTTTATGGAATGATCAACCGTGGTAATTGGAGGGAGAAGACCAGCCAAGAAAGTTGGTCCTTTGACCTAAACGAGGAGCCCAAGTTTCTATCTTTTGTTCTCATTTCAGGGAATGTTACTAAAAGAGAGGCATTATTGAAGCTAATCTGTACTTGATGCCAGAAAAGTTCATATTCTGAATCTTGTTTGTATAGGTGGTTGCTCTGAACTTCGTGCAACTATTTTTCTAAAGAGCTTAAGAAGCTATTTGATGAACCCTGTCAATCCCACTTTGTACGGGGAGCAATGTATTTTAATTATGCTCTTTCTGTTCTCTTTTATCTTTGCCTCCTAAGGATGTAAGAGGGCTTTGTGAACTATTCTGCATTTTGTTTTAAAGAGTGTATGAAAGGAATCAAAAGTTGAGGAAGGAGACCAGGTAATGAATGCTTATCTTGAGCTTCGTTCTTCTTGATGACATGCAATAATGGAAGGAGGACATTAAAGATGCCATTGAGATGTGAAAAACTCCCTTCAACTTGAAACACTTAAAAGGCACCCTAATAACCTTCTCCATACATCTTGATGTTTCTTTTCTTTACACTGGAATGTCTTTTATAAGGTTTGCCTTGGTGTTTGATCTATTACCCTGTCTTAGTTATCTTTGTCTAATCTTTTAGCATTGTAAATCCCTTTCTTTTCCCCCTTAACAAAAAAAAAAATAATAATCAGTCCTTCCAGCTTTTGCTTGTGCCTGATTTGAAGTTTCTGAAAAGTTTTTTCCTCTTTTCAACTTTTAGTGGATGTTTTGCTTTTTGGAATGCTCCAATTATTTTTGCAAAAGAGTTTGTGGAACAAATCTTGCCGATGGTTGAACTTCTGGTGAGGATTCTTGGGGAACTAGAAGTCTGTGATGAAGGAGCTGGGATGACATTGTGGTGAAGATCAGTGGCCAGTTGGTAAACGCTGATTAGTACAATCATTCCTGAGAAAGGAGATATAATGAGATTTCCCCCTTGCACTCTGAACAGCTGCTCCTCATAAGTAGATTGCAGGAAGTAGTATTTTTGTACTCAGCTTGTGAGTTGAGTGGCTAGAAGTTGAGGGATTTCACTCAAGCTCACTATCAGAAGATCCAGGCAGTTGAAATGGGTATTAAAAAAATATTTGTTAAGCTTAAGCTCTCTACAAGAATCTGAACTACTAACAGCAAAAGGAAATTGGTGGTAGATAAGAGTCAGCGGAATTCAAGATGGACTGGACTTAGATCTCTTGTGGGCACAAAGGGACTCTTGACTGATGACATGTTTGACCCTTCCCTCAGGCTCAACCTGGTCATCTACTTGGACCCTCACCTGCTTGGACATCAGATGTAACTAATTTATAGGTAAAGAGAGATTTTCTTCGAAGCTGCAGGGTAACAGAATTCCATTTGATGAGTCAATATTCTTTCTGGATTACAAAGGGGTAAAAAAAACTTTAAAGCTTTTAAAACTTAGAGCAAAAACCCTCCAAGAAAACAACCAGGCTCAGGAAGCACCAAGGATGCCACAAAAGTAAGATGCGTTGAATTAATTTACTGCACAACCATAGTAGGATGACCTTGCTAATTCTCTATAGGTAGGCAGTTAGGATTTTTCTAGCCCATTTAGGCAGGCAGATATCTGGTGCTGGTTTGGTGAAATGAAGGCCCAGCTGGGGAAAATACTGCTATTCTCTGTTTATTGAGAACTAGAACTAAAACCCTGCTGGAAACATTTGCAAAGGAAGCAGGAAGAATGGCAAGGTGGAGAAAACCAGTAGGTCATTGCTCAGCGTAGAGGGTGTCATGTACACAATGAAGCATTGCCTTTCTGCACAGGTGTGCAATGGTCCAAAATTCTCAACTATCCAGAATAATAATTTTTTAAAAAATGGGCAATTTTGAAGGACTGTCCTCATTTTTCCCCCCTTTGTGAATTGGATAAATGTTTTGCAAAGCATTTTGTTGGCTGCAATTTGCATTCAGAAGGTCTCTGCAGGCTGTGTGAATGGGATCTGTGCTCGTTGGATGATTGTTTTTGCACAGGTCCTTCTGAGCTGTCTGGAAAATTCAGTCCTGTGTCCTAAACAATCTGTCTGGAGGTAGCAACCCATCTTTAGACCAGCTGAGGTGATCACAGCACTTTGAAAAAGGTCCATGATGGAAAGAGAAAGAAAGCTAGATAATCACTCTTCTCGCCTCCCTTAAATCTCAATCTTTCTCCTTGTTTTGTTTTATTTTAGAGATATTCTTCCATATCTCAACATCTCTAGGGTACACCAACAACTAAAATGAAATTTTGGTAAAACCTGGGCATTCCAATTATGGCAGTTAATCTCCCTGTAAAAGATGGAACAAGCTTGGATATTTGTATCTGTTGTTCCTCCTGAAATGTCTATGGAGATTCTTAGTCATCCCAGGTCATGGCTGTTTCAAAGGTGTTTTTTCAAAAAGCAAATGGACTTTCTGGTTTTTCTTTGAAGACGTTTCACTTCTCATCCAAGAAGCTTCTTTAGCTCTGAAGTAGAAACTTCTTGGATGAGAAGCGAAATGTCCTCAAAGAAAAACAAAAAACTCCATTGCCTTTTTGAAAAAGCATCTTTGGGTTCCTCCTAAAATCTTTTTTTGTTTTGTTGGGCACACACACACACACACACATCCTAAAATAATAATTACATTCATTTTATCTCATCAAATATTTGG
>NW_020769373.1:1971249-1987573 GCF_900518735.1 Pseudonaja textilis | reverse complement strand
CCCAGAATTCCTGAGCTAACATGACTGGAGGAGGAATTCTGGGAGTTGAAGTCCACCAGTCTTAAAGCTGTCAAGTTTGAAGACCCCCCTGTTCTAGGCTGAACTAGAAAGCAGATGAGAAAAATCTAAAAAGAAAGTAATAGGGAACCAGTTTGATATTCTTGCCATAAGACAGGGCCATAAAGTCTTCAGAAGCCAAATTCAACATGAAAGAATTTCTTCTTTTGCTTCTTACTTTAGTTTTCGGTTCCTACTCCAATTTTTATTGTGTTGGCAATCTGAAGTGGGAAGAACCCACGTTAAATTGTTCTTTCCATCTAAAAGACCCATCTTGAATTTATATTTAACTGTTCTCTTTCCGTCTTTCCTAAACCCCAGGGGATGTTTTCATCAGAAACCTAGTTATCCTAGGCCGTCCTTAGCAATTTTTTCCAGAACGGAAATAGTAGATTTGTCTTTTCTATCTGCTCTAATCCCTCTGCCACACATGAACATGTAAGTGTGTGTGTCTAGATATGGATGCTTGTGATGTGTGTGTGTGTGTTTAGAGAGGGAACGAAAAAGACAACACAAAGTCAAGTCTGATTTGGCTGCACACAAAACAACAACAACAACAAATATTTGATGGGTTAGATTAGCTTCCATTGCTAGCTATGTCTCCTCCTTCGCTTGTTTGTTTTCGTTTCCTGGATTTCTTACAGTTCATTTTGCTTCGGGCTTGTCTGATTGGAGACCTGAGACTTGGGATAACAATCTTAACCCTCCCTCTCCTTGGCAAGATAAAAGCAGGTTGATTTGGCTTCCATTGGAGCAGCAAGCTATGAGAGGAGCCTGTTTATACATGCCAAAAACGGGGGGGAAAAAAGAAGGAAGAGAGTCTGTGCGTGTGTGTGTACATTCTGTAAAAACTGCCACCAGCCAGATCTTTGAAATTTATGGCATACAAACATTAGTAAATAAATAGCCTACTTGGCTGCAAAATATAGCATGCATTCATGGCTGGGTGTCACTCCTTTGCATTTGTTATTGTCCTTGTATTCCACATTACCTGAAGAAGACCAACATAGAACATGATGGTGGGGTGGAGTTTCTCCTCTAGCTATATCCCTACAAAAATATCCTGGGAAGTATGATAAATGAGAGACAATAATATGGATGGAATATTTGTACCTCAGGACTGAACTGTGGAGTCCTTAACACTCTCTGAGTTGGTTGTTTTCTTGTCAACTCTGAAGCAAATCTGGCTAAAGACATCTTGTGCTGCCCCTTCGTTGACACAAACTCTGAAAGGGGGAAGGGAGGGGGAAGTAGAGAGACTGGCTAACAGTCAAAACAAAAAGTTTTCTTGTGGGAACCAAGGTCATCCCAACAGATGGCAATTGAAGGAAGAGAGGAGTGACCAAGCAGCCTAGTAGCTACTTACCTTGGACAATGTGAACAATTACATTTGGGGAGGGAACTATTTGTTCTTTTAATAAGGTTAAAACTGCAGGAACTTTTAGAGTTGTTTTTCACCAGTTGTGCCAATATGATGTATCCAATAAACATGTTCTTTGAGGAATCTACCTGCCTCGGAGTTCTGCTTTTGGTGGATGCATCACTCAGAGTGCTGACAGTTTCATTACCAAACTAGATAACATCATCAGGGCTAGCATTGATTGTCAGGGTTCTGAGTAATACACCCATAGCAAGAAGAACTCCGAGGCAGGTAGATTTCTCAAAGAATAGTTTTATTGGATATATCCAGAGGTTGTATTCAGCAGATTCTAACCAATTCTGGAGAACCAGTAGCAGAAATTTTGAGTAGTTCGGAGAACCGGCCAATCCCACCTCTGACTGGCCCCGCCCCCATCTCTTCTCTGCCTCCTGAGTCCCAGTTGATCGGCTGGGTCTTCTTTGGTTGCCCTGCACAGGAGAACGGAGCTGGAAAGCAGGTTAGTGGGGTAGGGAGGGAATGGGGATTTTGCAGTATTCTTCCTCCAGGAGTGGGGAGAGAATGGAGATTTTACAGTATCCTTCCCCTGCCACGCCAACCAAGCCACACCCACCAAGCCATGCAATGCCCACAGAACCAGTAGTAAAAAAATTTTAAATCCCACCACCGGATTTCTCATATTGGCACAGTCTGGTGAAAACCAACTCTGAAGGTTCTCGCAGTTTTCACTTAATTAAAACGTTTTTTTCTCTTCCCCAAACAATCAGTCACAGGGTCCAATGAAGGTGCTGTCCAATCACCTGGTAACTTCACTCCTTCCTCTCTCCGGCCCCCTGTGCCAGCCAATGTCCTTGGTTCCCAGGAGAAAGTATTTTGTTTTGACCACACAGTTTCCAAAGGCAGTTTTGCTCCACTGGTGAATTGTGCTCACTGTGAGGAATGTTCCCCTTACTTGTGGGCTGCTTCTCTTAGTTTTCATCCATTGGTTCTTGTCCTGGGCGTTTTGGTAAATAAGTTATGTCAGGGGTGGGCTTCCAAAATTTTAGCAAGGGGTTTTCTGCCCGGTTGCTGGGTCGGCGTGGCCTAGTCGGCCTCCTGCGAAAACAGCCCCCCCGGGCTCCGGAGTCTCTCTGGAAGCCGGAAACAGGCTCATTTCCAGCCTTCCTGAACTTTTGGGAGGCCCATTTTTCACCCTCCCCGAGTCTCCATGTATGCCCTGCCCTTACCTACATCCAAAACGGGCCACATGGAGACTCCAAGGAGGGGAGGCAAGGGGTGGGTGGCATCAGCCAGGAGTGGGATTTGGTAGCTCACCAAACTGTACAGAATCTTAGTCAGGGGCTCCCCCGAACCCCTGCGAGCCCCCAGGAGCCCACCCCTGAGTTATCTCCTTCTTCCTGGTGGCATCCCTTCAAGTATCGGAAGGTTGCTATGATGTCACCCCTGGTCCTCCTTTTCCACCGGTACGAGATGAACAAAAGCATAGAAGAATACCAGAGAAAGTACGTTTGTTTTCTGTTAAGAGCAATCGGGAAAGGAGGAGGAGGAGGGCTTTTGCAAAAAAAAGGAGAAGAAGGAAAAAAACACACAAATTCAGCCCTGTCTGTACACAAGCATAAGTGCTATTTTCATTTCACCTGCACACACAATGTTTTTTTTTTTTAAAAAAAGTATATTTGTGTGGGAGCGCTGGATGGAGAAAGTAATCTTTGATAAGTGAATTATTTTGGAGGCGAAAGGCGGGGGTTTCTGGCATCTGAATTTAGTAAGTCAGCGTGTCGTAACTGCAGGGCTCACCAAACTAATCTGAGAGGCCCGGTTCCCTACGGAGGGGAAGAAATGTCACTCCCCACAAAGACCTGCGCTACGTTTATGCAAGTTGGCCTTTCCTGTCACATATTCGGCAGACTTTCCCTGGAAAAGGGCCTTAATCTTTAAACCAGCAGCCCTCCAACCTTTCGGGCACCAGCAAGCAGTTCCGTGGAGAGAGGATTTTTCTGTGGACTGGAACAGTGGTGGGATTAAAAATATTTTTACTACCAGTTTTGGGGCCGTGGCTTGGTGGCCGTGGCAGGGGAAGGATCCTGCAAAATCTCCATTCCCTCCCCACCCCACTAACCTGCTTTCCAGCTCTTTTCTCCTGTGCAGGGCAACAAAAGAAGACCCAGCTGATCAGCGGCGGGCGTGGCTTGAGGGGCGTGGCATTCTGTGGGCATGGCTTGGTGGCTTGGTGGCCGTGGCTTGGTGGGCATGGTAGGGGAAGGTTACTGCAAAATCTCCATTCCCTCCCCACCCCACTAACCTGCTTTCCAGGTCTGTTATCCTGTGCAGAGCAACCAAAGAAGACCCAGCTGATCGGCGGTGGGCGTGGCTTGAGGGGCATGGCATTCTGTGGGCATGGCTTGGTGGGCGTGGCTTGGTGGGCATGGTAGGGGAAGATTACTGCAAAATCTCCATTCCCTCCCCTCCCCACTAACCTGCTTTCCAGCTCCATTCTCCTATTCAGGGAAACAAAAGAAGACCCAGCCAATCAGCTGGGACTCTGGAGGAAGAGAATAGATGGGGGTGGGGCCAATCAGGGGTGGTATTTGCTGGTTCTCCGAACTACACAAAATTTCCACTACTGGTTCTCCAGAACTGGTCAGAACCTGCTGAATGCCACCTCTGGACTGGAGGGAGCATCATTTCATGTGCTACCTACATTCTGTGGGTGGGGCTTCATTTGTTTGCGGGGGGCGGTTTCTGGCCCAGTGGCTGCTGGTCTATGGACTGGGGGATGGGGATTGCTTCAAATAAATAAATAAAATAAAATAAATTCCAGGTCAGAAGCAGACTCTGAATCATGGCTTACAACAACTTCAACTTTGCTTTATAGGCCTACAGAGGTCATACATGAAAGGATCTGTGTAAAGTTATGCCGTAATGGTGAACGAGACTGTGACCAAACAAGGACCACTTGTAAGCTGATACTACAATTGTTACAGAACTTTTGCCTGACTCGTAGATCGGAAGAAGGTTTACAAAGCAAGCAATCGATCGAGCTCCAGAAACTTTCTTTCTTTCCCCCCCCCCAAAGAAACCCACTGATATCATCCATTGCCACGGAGAATGCTGACGAAGTGAATGGTTCTGAGCGCATAGAGGAAATCCGTGCAGGATTGTCAGACCCTATTACAGAGTTGACTTCTTTCCCCTCATTCTAATCAATGGACGGGTCAATCACGTCTGACATCATGTTCTTTGCATTATCAGATCGGTGGATAAGAGAGCGGGGGGGAAGGCCCAGTGGTCAGAGCTGTCTGAATCAAGTCAGTCACGATTCAGATTTATATTTATTTATTTAGCAAAAGGATGAGAGAGAAAGAGAGTCGATAGCCCCAAAGTACCTTTTGATGCTCTCTCCAGATTAATCCCTGCGGGGTTCGCGTCTGATCAGCCCACCTGGAGTTCTTCAAAGCCTCCACACACGCCAACCATCACGTTTTACGTAACAACATGTTGAATGTGAAGTTGAGCTGCAGAATGGCTATATATTCTCAGGCCTATTTTTATAAGCATTATGTGGCATGCATGCATTATGCTAACTGGAAATTATCTCTGCATAAGAGCTCATTCATACACCGGCATTAATGAAGGGAGATTGAATTCCAGGTGCCTTTCACTAGCCCTCCGTGTGAATTTGCTGGCAGGGGATATTATGGTTCCCATCAATTAGGGATGTACATCTGATGGGATCACAGAAAAGGACCTTCTCAGTGGTGGCCCCTTCTCTACGAAGCATTGTTCCTTCCGAGGTATGGTGGCATCCCCCACTGTTGCTTTTCCAAAAGACTCTAAAATCCTCATTTTCTCAGCAGATCTGGGGACCACGAATGGGGATAGGGCTCCAGCAGAGGTGGTATTCAGCAGGTTCTGACCGGTTCTGGAGAACTGTTAGCAGAAATTTTGAGTAGTTTGGAGAACCGGCAAATCCCACCTCTGACTGCCCCGCCCCCATCTATTCTCCGCCTCCTGAGTCCCAGCTAATCGGCTGGGTCTCCTTTGGTTGCCCTGTACAAGAGAACGGAGCTGGAAAGCAGGTTAGTGAAGTGGGGAGGAGATAGGATTTTGCAGTAACCTTCCCCCAGGAGTGGGGAGGGGATGGAGATTTTGTAGTATCCTTCGCCAGCCATGCCCACCAAGCCGCACTACGCCCACCAAGCCACGCCCACAGAAACGATAGTAAAAATGGTTGAATCTCAAAAATGGTTGAGCTCCAGTAACTGATTTGATTGTGTTGCTGTTGCCCTGTGATGGGGTGGCGGATTTAATGGGTTTTTAATCCTGTGATTTTTAACATTCCAAGCTGCCTGAAGTCACCGACGTGTAAGTTGAGCCACCATATAAATTGGTTTAAAGATTTAATTAATTAAAGCTGTCCACCTACAATCAACTAGTTAACATCCATTTAACTGAAAGCTACATTCATGGGGAATTCAGAAATTTAATCTAGTGGGTTTAAAACTAATTGAAATAACAGCAACAGCGGGCCATTTCTGACCATTCCTAATGTTCCTGGGTAGGTGTAATGGCTAAGAAGATTGTTAAGGCCTCCCGTTGTCAACAAGAAGCTGCAACAGGAGAGCAAGATCCTAGAAGTATCAGAAATCCCCTAAATTGCTTGTTTCCATAGTAAAAAATCCATGTTATCTTAGATGCCTCTTTCGTGCCTCTAACTCAGAGAGAATTAATACAAAGAAATTAAGATCTCTTTGCCACAAACATGTTTTTTAGAATTATTTTCTGCTATCCAAAACAGCATACTTTTGATACTTGATCCGGATGGGACCATGCACTATAGAAGTTTGCAAAGTTTCCACCAGATTAGCAAATGGGCTGGGCTTGTAGGGGTGTGTCCAATCTTGACAACCTTAAGACCCGTGGACTTCAGTCAAAGTTTTATTTTGAGTTGAAATAAAAGTCGAGATGAAACCCACAGGTCTTAAAGTTGCCAAGGTTGGATGCCCCTGAGTTAAGGAAATGTCCCTGCACTTTTAAACTTGTAAAATGGCAGTGCCCTCTTCAGCTAATCCCAAATCAAATGAAAAGGAAGAAACAACTGAGCTTCGGTGAACATGAGTTCCAACCCTTCGCAGAAGCATAAACCTTGCAACATCAGGATTTGTGGATCCATCATCATCTTCTTTTAATGACCCCATAATCCCTTGCAGGGGTGGAGCTGAATGGAGCTGAGTGTTTTCTGGCCGGATGCCCTTCCTATCACCTCTGTGGAGTTTGCAGTTCTCACCTCACAATCAGGAGGCTGTGAGTTCAATCCTAGGTAGAGGCTAATATTTGGAATAGACTCTCCTGCTCAAGCAGGGGATTGGACTAGATGACCTCCAAGATCCCTTTCAACTCGGTTATTCTGTGATTAGCAGACATATTCCATCGTGCCCAGAGAGAGAAATATCTGCTTCTACCTAGGATCGAACTCACAGCCTGCTGATTATGAGGCGAGAGCACCACCTCTAGGCCACCATCCCACTCAGGATTTGCGCATTCGTGGAGGCCCAAAATTGTATTCAGCTAGATGTGATTGTAGCCTCAAAGGAGCAGAAGACAGGTCCCCGATACTCTTACAAACTTCTTCCTGGCTTTCCTATAGCAGGAAATAGCAGCTTAAGTCGCTCAATACTTGCATAAATCAAGGTCTCAGGTTTAATTCCTACCATCTTCAACGAGAGGCGAGAGGTTTGGAAGAACCTTGGCAGGTGCATTACGAGAACTCTCACCTAGCAGCGGAACTAATATTAGAGTGATAGTCGGACTCTCTAAAGCAGAGGTCTCATTCTCGCAGCCCGCGGGCCAACTGCGGCCTGCAGGACAATATCCTGTGGCCCCCACCGTGATATGAAAGTATAATATTAGTGTATAATATAAAGTATAATATAAAGTATAATATTGTACGGCCCAGCTTCACCCAGACTCTGCCTCCAGCAGCCCCCAGGTAAATTGTGTTTGAGACCCCTGCTCTAAAGGGGGTTTTATAAGAAAAATTGCAGGCCATTGCAGGAACCATTTGTGCTTAAGTTTTGCATGCAGAAACAGCCCGTACCTGTGTTGAAGAGTGAAGGAACACAGGGCAAAAGAAAAAATCCTGCAGAAAACACCACATCACAGTCCTTCCGGCGTTTCCGAGAAGGCTCCACACCCATTTGCACCACTCAGGTGACCCTGAGGACACAGAGAAACCTCCAAGTGGCCTCAACGACTCTTTCAAAGAATGCAAATGACCAGCTGCCTGCAAGGAGAATAAATCCTTCCCTTCCCCAACATCCAGTCGGAGCTGAAGAAGCTCCTTGAATGAGAAGCGAAACATCTTCAAAGAAAAATACAAAGAAAGTCCAGTTGCCTCTTGAAAAAGCATCTTTGGGATAAACACAGCCTGGATGAACTGAGAATCTCCACAAACATTTTATAAGGAAGCATGTGTAAAATTATTCCCCCACAAAATATATTTGTGGATTTAGGGAATTTAAACATGTATTGAAATAGGTGCAGCCTTCCTTGGATGTGATTTTTACAGACTTCGAGCAAGCTGCTGTCAATTTAAGACTTAAATATAAATGTCTCAAGATTTTTGCAAGTCCTTAAGTTGTCACATTAGTGGCTTTCAAAATGTGAACTGTGAAAAAGGAACGAGTGGTTTTTCTTTGTTTTTTTCTTCTCTTCAAAGGATGTTAATATAGTGTATGAGCGATGCCAAAGGTAATGAAGTCGGGAAAACTGTGTTTATATCTACACATATAAAATAGTATATTTCAGTTATTATTGAGCCCCATCTGGTGGCGATATGCAAGAATAACCAATATTTATGACACTGGAACATTAAATTATATAGATTTCACAATTGTTATTGTTTGGAATTGAAATTTCTTCAACGTTTCTTTTGTGGGCCTCCGCTTCCTCGGCTTATATTTCTAGTGTCTTAGAAACATTTTTATTGCAGCAAAAGAAACAGGTTTAATCATCTTACATTTGAATAAGAAACTAAGAGTGGACCTTTATGGTTAATAAACAACCTTCCACACAAAAGAAGATAACAAAAAGACTTTGAGAAGTCTGGATCACTCCAAAATGATGACATCCATCTAGCAAGTTTGAAAGCACATTCTCTTCTCTTGTCTTTACATTCCAGAGAGCTCGGGGGAACTATCTAAGATGTCCCAAAGATGCTTTTTTAAGAGGCAATGGACATTCTGGATTTTCTTTGAAGTTGTTTCGCTTCTGATCCAACAAGCATAAGCGCACCAACGTGCCTACTGTCCTTGTCCTATTGTATCTTTTATTTTTCTGTATCCATGTATTCATAACTATGTTTTTACTTATACCTATTATCTTATAAGCAATTGACAAACCAAATAAAATAAATAAATAAATAAAACTCATAAAGTCATTTGTCTACAGAAGTTGACTAAATTGGAAAACAAAATGTTGGTGGGAGGATTGTGCTTGGAGGATGGCCTATTAAGGTCACATCCCTTGGAAAAGGCATTTTCTGATATGGTCAATCATATTCCATCAGCACCTTCATGCTCACCCTCACGATTGTGCTTTCATTTGTCTTCATTCCCTGGAAAAATATCCAGCAATTTATCCTTTGAAAGGAATAGTGTCCTGACAATCTCCAGATGCATCTTAATTGCAATTCCTAAAATTCCAAGATAAAAAGACTTGACTATATGGGCAAAAAATTCTGAGAATTGCGGGTCCCAAATGATTTGAAACACAACAGGTTGTAGATCCTCAGTTTTCTAGAATGTGAATGACCAACTGGCAACAACCTTAATGAAAAGAAATGCCCTGATGTCTAGTGTTTTGAAGGAAGAAATCACAAAAATGTCAATTTCTTGGCTCAACATGATGTATTTCAGAGATTTTAGCCCTCTTGGTATCCTCTCCAGGGGTGGGCTTCAAAAATTTTAGCAACGGGTTCTCTGCCCGGCTGATGGCTGGGCCTGGTCATGGTGGGTGTGGCCTAGTTGGCCTCCTACACCATTGGGGGGGGGGGTGTTTTTGCCCTTTCTGGGCTCCGGAGGCTTTCCTCAAGCCTCTGGGTGTGCGAAAACAGCTTTCCCAGGCTCCGGAGGCTCTTTGGAAACCAGAAACAGGCCATTTCCAGCCTTCCTGAACTTCTGGGAGGCCCAATTTTTGCCCTCCCTGAGCGCCCTACACTTACCTGCATCCAAAATAGGTGGTGTGGGGACTCCTGGGAGAGGTGGGCTGTGGTGGGCAGTGTCAGCCAGCAATGAGATTTGGAGGTTCTCCAAACTGCACAGAATCCTAGCCAGGGGCTCTCCCGAACCGCTGCGAACCCCCAGCAGCCCAGCCCCGATCCTCTCCTCTTGTCTCCCTTCCCCTTCCCCATCCTTGTTTTCTTTTTTCTTTTCCCTCTCTCCTCTCCTTGCCTCACTTCTCCCGGCTTCCATTGGACAAAAACTAATATCAGAAAACAATTTCAGTTGCTTACAATTTTACTGACAATAAGTGTTGGCTTTGTTTTTTGTTTTAAACCATCGCATCATTCATCCTTTCTCAAAAAGTCTGTAGTTCTTGGATTTTCATTTCGATCGAGAAATTGGTTTGTTCGTTTCCAAGTAGATGCAGGCCGAAAAGTCTCATTTTCCAAGCAACACAAAATCTAAAAGCAACCAAGTTCGGAGCAGAAATACAATCTACCGAGCTCGCTGGGTGTTTGGTGAGAGTACAGAGCTGGCATCAATTTCAGATTCTTTCATATGGGGGTGCAAATCTATGTAAATTCCAGATTCCTTACACAGCCCCAGTAGTGTCTCAATATTGCTCTGAGACAAACGAAGATACCTGTGCAAAGAAAATAAAATGTGTGTGTAATGCACTTGATCACAGTTATTTAATTTCTTGAACTTAATCATAACTTAATCATAAGTTTTTTTCCCAAACACCATCACTCTGCTAAACAAATAATTCCCTCAACACTGTTCAACTATTTACAAAGTCTGCACTACTATTACTATTAACCTTCTCATCACTTCTTATCACCCATCCCCTCCTCCTTGTGACTATATAACTGTAACTTTGTCGTTTGTATCTTTACGATTTATATTGACTGTTTTCTAGTATGATTTGATTGCTTATTGTACCCCATGACTATAATTAAGTGTTGTACCTGATGATTCCTGACTCTTGACGAATGTATTTTTTTCTTTTATGTATACTGAGAGCATTTGCACCAAGACAAATTCTTTGTGTGTCTAATCACACTTGGCCAATAACGAATTCCATCTATCTATCTATAACAAAGTGTCAACTACAGAGACCTAATATGGAGAGATACAGAACTGAAGATACCACAGAAAATAGAGGTCCAGGATGTACATGCCAATAGTTTTCTACATTTGGTTGCCTACAGAAGGACTGCAACCCCAAATTTGCTGAAACATAGAATAAAATGGAAAAAACAGAGTCCTGCAAATAGCCCCATGGGGATAATTGAATGCTCGGGGACCATGAAGTACTGAGGTTTTGCTGAGATGGAGAGACGACAAAAATGAGAATGGGGGAATGAAACTAGGACGAAGTTTGCTAACCTGCAGCTCAAGATTTCTTCAGGTTTAATCTCAGGCAACGACTGTGGAATTTTGAAGTTCTCGTCTTCTCTGTCTTTGTCCAACATGTTTCTGAGCTTCTTCTGCAAGGTATTGAACCCGGTGCTGGGATTCTGAAAGAAGAGAGATGAAATAGAGAGCTTCTCTTTTTTGGCAAGCAGGCGTTGCAAGGAAGGGAACAAGGCCACTGCCTCTTGGAGAGAGATGGTGCTTTCTAAATCGGATGGCTTCCTGCTGCTGGTCTTGCGAATCTCCTTGTTGGGCGAGGCTGAGCCGGGGATGCTGTTTCGTGGAGCATTTGCATTTCGGGCCGAAAGGGTCTGAGTAGGCAAATCCATTCCACTGAAGGGTGTGGGATTGTGGGTATGTTTCCGGTCTGTGGGAAAAAGAAATATCAAGAACATTATGCTTGGGAAAAGAGCTATTCACCAGGAATTCACCGTCCTTAGAGAAGAAGGGTCATCCTCCAACTTCTATGACCATGACTGATAGTGCTGGTAGAGCACCTGGGGTGTTCACATTGCAGCCCTGGTCAGAAGGGCCCAGAAGAGATTATAGTACCCGAGACTTCTCAGAAAACAACAACTGAATGAAAAACTCTTGGTGACCTTATATTGCTGCACCATAGAGAGTATCTTAACATTCTGCACCTGTGTATGGTTTGCCAGTTGCAGAGGGGCAGATAGGACAGCACTCCAGAGGGTGAACATCATTGCCCAGAAGATCATTGGTTGCCCTCTCCCCTCTTTGGATAGCTTTATAGCTCCCTCTGCCTTAAGAAAGTTCAAAACATCCTCAAAGATCCATCTCATCCTGGGCACCCAACTATTACCATCTGGTAGATGGTACCAAATAATAAAAACAAGGACAAATAGGCTGAAAAACAGCTTTTATCCAAGGGCGGTAGCCCTGTTGAATTCTACTAGATATAGTGCAATGTTGATGCAGTGTCGGGGATTTTCAATTCAATGTGTGGAGTGTGAAGGATGTGTATTTGTGTTTATTTTCATGGTCATGACATGCACTGAAGATGGTGTTTGATTTCATTGTGCGAGGTGCAATGTCAATAAACTAAACTAGTCAAGGAGTTGCGTCTAGCAACATTTGCAAGGTATCAAGGATACACCACCTGGGAATTGCTCTACAATATAGGGGTTTATACAGCAGAGTTTTCAAGAGCTGCTTTTCTTCATTATGGAGAACTTTACTAGGATGTATGCACCAGTGGGATCCTACCTGCTCCACTACTGTTTTGGTGATTGCGCGTGCGTGCAGCTTTCTACACACCAGCTGAGGCCTGCCGCACCAAAGTGCAGGGGCACGTGGGAGAGCCAATCCTGTGGTTTTCTCTTCTTTCTTTTCTCAGCTGATGTGGGAGGCTTTTTTCCTCCTCCTCTCAGCTAATCCTCGGAGGCTTTTTTTACTACTGGTTTGGATAAACTGGGCCGAACCGGTAGCATACCACCACTGGATGTATGGTAGTAGGGTACTGTACTGCCATACAGTATTTTATCTGAGTTACATCCTTGAATTTCTGGTTGTGAGCCTTCTAGTTGGGAAAAATCTGGCCATTTCCTACCATAGATGCGTCTTTTGGTTGGTAGTCGTAGAAAGCTCACAAAGTTGGACAGATGATCCCCAAACTGGCTCCAAGGGATGTCCACTGAGTGTTTCGCAGAGATGGGATGGGTGTCAGTTATGGTTTGATCTTGGCTAGACCCGGGATAATTGGAAGTCTTGAAAAGAGGGAAGGAATACGATGCTGTTACTGATGTCCTAGGTTCATCTCTCTCTATTAGACTTGTAGCCCACCCCAAAAAGATGCTTGCTTTGTATGCACACCTTATTATTATTATTATTATTTTTATTACTTGATATGTTGATAGATCCCTTCCTCTTCTGAAACACCTTAGGGAATTTATGATAAAAATAGCAAGAACATACATAATAAAAACAATACTCAAAACCCAGGTTCATCTCGACAATTGACAATTGTCAATGAGACAATCCTAGACCAGGCCAAGTCCAAAAATGTCAGGGAATTTCTAGGAGCCTGGCACTCTGACAAATCAGTTGTCAATAGACACATAGACATTAACAACATCTATAGACTATGCAAAAGAGACAATCAACCAGCCCAAAGGAGAACAAAAAGATTCCAGCATCTCTCTACCAGTAATCAGAGCCCAGACAGACTAACATAGATTAACTCCAAGGTTAACTTCAGATCAATAAACAAGTAAGCAGTACCCCAAATGAGAAACTGCCAAAGAGCCATCAGTAAACAGCTCAACCAAAGAATCCCTAAAACTGCCCCCACCCACAACAGACAGGCAAGACACCAGAATATAAACCAACAGCAAACAGCACTCCTTACTAGCACTGAGGAGGTTACCTAGTTGGGTAATGAAATGTCGGCAAGGAAACAAGCAAACTCAGAGAGCACTAAGGACACCCAGGTTCAGCTTTTCATTACTATGAAAACCAATACAACATTATGCATTAAAAGTTGGGGATAGAGAGAGGAAAAAAAATCTTCCAGTGTTCAAACAGAAAGACCTGGGTGAAGAGTTATGGTTAATATAGATCACTGCAAAAATAAATCACGTAATATATTTTATTATCTGGCCCCAGTTCTTTTCTAAAAATGGATTGTTTGGCTTATCCTGAAAAGCAATTCACCAAGCAAGCCCAACTGATGACATTCCTGTTCTCCTAAGTTGCTGATTAAAATAAAGGACATCATTTCCCGAGAATGACCATGATGGGACTTGTAGTTCAACACTTCTACAAAGCATGGGTCTCCGACCTTGGCAATTTTAAGGCTTGTGGACTTCAACTCCCAGAATTCCTCCTCCAGTCATGTTAGCTCAGGAATTCTGGGAACTGAAGTCCACAAGTCTTAAAGTTGCCAAGGTTGGAGACCTCTGCTACAAAGCATCTGGTTGGAGAAGATTCTTCTAGGGCAGGGCTCTCCAATCTTGGCAACTTTAAGACTTGTGGATTTCAACTCCCAGAATTCCTCAGCCAGTCTAGGAACTCCCAGAATTCCTCAGCCAGTCTAGGAATTCTGGGAGTTGAAAATACACAAGTCTTAAAGTTGCTAAGTTTGGAAGCCACTCTTCGAGGGGTTTTTGGTTGACCCTTTCAGGAAGCAGACCCCTGGCCCAGATAGTACTTGTGGTTATGACTGAACCAGGCAATTTGCAGATGTTAGCAGAAAATTTAAGAGATCTGTAATTCTTATTACAATGCATTTGAAGTGGTGTCCTCATGGCCTATCTCCACCTGCATTCCAAGGGAGACATGATTTTCCTTTTCATGGGCAGCATTCAACCTACTTCTTCTTTAAGAAAGAAGCACTTCTTTCTCCCTTAAAAAAAAAAAAAGCCCATTCATGAGGGAAAATGAGAGACAGATGGCAAGCACAGACAAATGTTCCCCAAGAGATGATAATCTGCTACTTAAGGAAAATACGATCTAAGGGACTTAAGGAGCAGTCGTGATCTCTCTCTCTTCTTAAAAAAAAAAAAAAATTCAAAGGAAGATGATGGATTGGCAGAATTTTGGGAATCAGTGGGCAGAAATTATTTCCAAAAGGAAAATAATGTTTGGGCAGAAGGTAAGGAACCGATTGGAAAAGGCTGGTTTTAACCGATGCATTTTTTTTTTTAACACCATGCTACATTTTAATGCAAACCAAAACAGGAGGATGCTGACAGGTGAAAAGCACAGAGGCATATCAAAGGTGAGCACATCTTTTGCCACCCCTTTAATGTTAAGGTTCCATTTACCTGGGGGATTATAGGTTTTTTTTTAATATCACATTTCTACAGCCTAGGCTAGGAGAGGCAAACGTACGGTTGTACACATCCCAACTTTTAGAAAGGGAGAAGAAGCAAAGAGAGTGTGAACCAAGGCTTGATAGCTTTCCAGAAGAAGAGTTTTTTGGAAGCTACCTGCCCTCTGGGGGTGGTGGTGGAAAAGGCATATTCCAGCTTGGAGTCCGTTCAGGGAAAGGAAACATCTGTGGTCAAACTCCAGTTCCATATCTGCCATTTCCCAAGGGAATGTGGACAGTCTGGTGAGATTCTTGTAATATAGGCAATCAGCAATAAAGTACTTGGATCTATTCACTGAGTGGTTTTGGTTGTTCACGCATGAGACGTGAGGATTTATTTCCCACTATATACATTGAATACGAAGAAGGGAGAGAGTTGTGTTACCCCAGTGAAAATTCTGCATTGCTGCCATTCAGCAAGCGGCCATCTGACATTGTCCTGAAGGTCCTTTTTCAAAGGAAACTCGACTTTGTTTTTCCTTGAAGACATTTCGCTTCTCATCCAAGGAGTTTCTTCAGTTCTTGGATGAGAAGTGAAGCATCTTCAAGGAAAAACAAAGTCCAGTTGTCTTTGAAAAAAGAACCTTTGGAACCACCATGACCTGGATGATGGAGAATCTCCATAGACATCTGACATTGTATCTCTCACACTTTCAAGGGGCCATGGTACCAAACACTCCTTGGCGAGTTTTTTCTCTTTTGTTGGTGTAATTTCCAAGGTGTATCAGTACCTTATAATACACTGCTTTATAGGCAGAGGTAGGGGAGAGGGATGCTTGATTCCTAAGCCACCTTTTCACTTTCCTTTCCTCCTGCAGCAAGAGGCTTTCATTCATCATCTTCATGGAATCCAGTGATCGTCTAATCTTCTTCAGCTAAAGGATCAGGATGGAAAGTTGGTTAATCTGGGTTTCCACTCACTTCACAACATAAATAAACTCCAGGAAATATTCATAAAGGACAACTAAGATGTGAAGAACGGGATCTTTTTATCAGGAAATTGACTCTTCCAACTTTAGTATGCAAAAAAGTTGCAAAGTGTGCAGAAAGTTTGGAAAAACAATGAAATATCTATAGTGAAAGACTGGATTATAAATTTCACCGAATTTGTAGAAGTGCTAAAGCTGACCAGTTTGATTGGAGGGGGAAAAAAGACAAAGATGTTTGTTTCAAAAGATCCAAAACTTTATATGGACTTTGAAAGAAAGAAAAAAAATAGAATTGATGAGGTTTCAGGGATTACGAGGGACTGAAGAAAATGGGAAAAAGAATAAGAGAATTACTCAATAGATAGAAGAGCGGAAGGCTTAATTGTATCCATTTTTCAATTTCCTTCCTTTTTCTACCTTTTGTTTGTTTTATATACTTTTACTAGATAGATAGATAGATAGATAGATAGATAGATAGATAGATAGATAG
>NW_020769373.1:1959855-1971239 GCF_900518735.1 Pseudonaja textilis | reverse complement strand
TAGATAGATAGATAGATAGATAGATAGATAGATAGATAGATAGATAGATAGATAGATAGATATAAAGAAATAGAGATAGGTAGCAATAGAGAGAGATATATATCTCTGTCTCTTGATATATATGTATATGTATGTATGTATATGTGTGTATGTGTATGTGTATATGTATGTATACATATACACAATACAGAAGCCTGATGATGGCAGATGAGATTCTGCCGAAACGTTGCTACAACTTTAAAAGCACAACTATAATGACGTGGGAAAATACCCGAACAAAGCTAAATACCATTCATGTATACATGTATGTATACATATACATATACAGGTTGACTCAGCCTTCCATCCTTCCAAAGTGGGTAAAATGAGGACCCAGATTGTTGGGAGCAAAATGCTGACTATGTAAACCTCTTAGAGAGGGCTGTAAAGCACTGTGAAGCGGTATATAAGTCTTAAGTGCTAGTGCTATTAAGATGGTGGGGTTTTTTTTAATGGCTTTTTAAGAAATAGCATGATGGTTTCCAAGCTCCTGTTATTTTTTCCAGACATGGAAGTATTAAAAAGCATCCTTTGATATAATTTAAGGACATACTTTTAGCAAGAGAATTTATTTTTAAAATTCACCTGCTTCCAAATCTAATGACACAGAGAAGAAAGGGTCTCTCAAAGAGGATTGCAAAACCTTGCACGCAGATTTGGAAGTTAGCTTGTACCATTCCTAAAACATCTGCATTGGTGACAGAAAGGGCATCTGGCCAATAAACACTCAGTTCTATTCAGCTGCCCAGACTCCATCGCTCAAGGAATTATGGGGTTTTTAAAAGAAGATGATTCCTGCAACACCACTAATGTAGGGTAAGGAACAAACCCTGACCCTCCCCTTATGTGGAATAGCCTCCTCCAGCCTTCCTTCTTAACTACCTGCCTCTTTCTTCTCACTGCTATTGGACTTGCATTTTTCTTCCCAGGCTTAGTATGTTGATTTCTATTCCAGGCCCCATTGGACTTCAGCCATCTCCTCCTCCTTCAAGAAAAAAAACAGACTTTCGCCTCGAACCAGCTGGTGGCAAAAAGCAAACGCAGATTACAATGGATTTCACGCCATATACCTGAAATATCTCCCTATCATTGGATACTCTTAAAGCTTTTGCTCTTTTGTTATCGAGCCAATTCACAGGCCCTATTGGTGTCCAGTTCCTTTCAGTCATGGTTCTGGCTTTGCAGGAGGAAAAACTGCAGCTGTGGAGACATGCCAAAGGCGCGTGGCTAGCAGAGAAGTAGCTTGCAGTATGAAATCTGCATCATTTAGCTAATGGTACCCGTTCCTGCTGAAACCATTAGCTGACCTTCACAAGTCCTCACTAAAGAACTGTGATGCAATAATCTGTGTTCTTGCCCATCTCCTAGGAGGGTTGTCTTGGCAACCAACCTGAAAACAGGACTGTGGCATTATTACTAGAGGATTCAGCCAAGATAAATAACCAATCTTTGTGTGATGACCCTGGGTGTGGCACAAAGGCAACACAGTCAGATAATCAGTAGGAGTCCCTTTATTAGCTCCAACTTTGCCCCCAATGTCCTGGTTACCTTCTGGGCTGGAGAAAAACTCTCCCAGGAACAGCCCTTGGATGCAGAGAATCAAATCCAAAATGTGGTCAACAAAAACTGTAACTATAAGTCCAATCAAGGCAAGATGGGGTAATTAGTCCAGCAGGGCAAGAGAAGGAATTCCAGATGTGAAGGAATGGAAGTAAATCAATCCAGTTGGGAGGATTCCAGGAACACAGATAACGGAAGTCAACACAAGATAAACTCACATTTGTTCCCAGCAGACGCCACATTCAGCTTGTATCTCTTTTAAACTTTCATTCCCAGCTGTGGCTAATGAAGGGATTCAGGGCCCTTTCCTCCCTCATAAGCCACACAACCCACATTGCTCTCTTCCTTCCTCCCTGCGTGCCCTAGGACAAAAGGATGTTGGCTACGTTGATTCTCATAAATATTTCTCCATGTGCTTCAGGTGGCTTCTGTGACTGTTCGAAATGTTTGAAATGAAAAACTTCTAGGGAGAAGTTTGCTCATGATGTATTCCTTCCTCACTGGGCAAGGTTGCCTCTTCCAATGAGGAAGATGAAAAGCCAAGGGGGTTCTGGACCACCAGGGAGATAAATCAGGGAGACAATTAACTATGATGGACACCAGGAAAGGACAAAGCAACTTATATCATTGCAGGACCTTCCAATGGAGTACAGCAATTCCCCATTTGCTTGCAAAGAATTTCACTTTTCATATTTTCCCTCCTCAATGTCTTTTCTATTGAACTGGAAATCCTTTTCCTTTAAAAAAAATGGAGAAACAGAGCTTTGGCCCAGTTTTATTTTGGGAGGGTACCACCAACCCTGTTTTTTTTTCCCCTGTCAATTCTGAGCATCCAGTAGAAGACTTTGAAATCCTAAACGACGTGACCGTTCAGTGGCCTCGGACGGTGAGCTTCAACACACGCCTTTCGGTGACACAAAGACCATCACGGAGGAACATTACTTGAACTCTGTAGCGATGGATCTTGAATGGGGAAGGATGTTACCGTTTTCAGAGGGATGTTAAATTAAATCCATAAATCTTAGGAAATGGGAGAAAAAATCATTCACCCATAAACATTCCTCAAAAGGGAAGATGGAACTGAGAATTAAAAAAAAAAGTTCAGATCGACTCATCTAAGCCTCCAAGGGGTTTTTAGACATCTTAATAGCTTGATGAAAGAAGGTCACAGGAAGAGATTGGTTTCCACTGGGAACTGGAGCTATCAGCGGTATTGGACCCCTGTTAGAAATATTGGACAGGGAAGCTAACTAATGGTTGAACATTAAGGGTTGGGCAGAAGACTTAGATCCCTCATCGCCACCATCTTGTTCTTAAAGGATTATATGATTAGGTAGGTACAAACCCCTGGGAGCAGGAGACAAACATTTGGAGCTAAATGACTTTGCTAATCATTTTGTTCCAGGGACTGGGCCTTCCTACCCTATTTAACCATAAAAGGACTTTTGTCCACAAAAGTTAAAAAGCCATGAGATTTCATGGTGACTTTGGTTTTGCTACAACTCATTGTCAAGATTCCCTTTCATTGTTTAAATTACACGCCTTCTACCTTCTCCTGTTGGAATCTTATGATTATATTACTTTGTTGCCTGTATGTACACTGAGCTTATGCACTGGAGACAAATTCCTTGTATGTCCAGTCATATTTGACAATAAAGAACTCATCTACTATTCTGTTTTGTGCTGTGCCGTGCCGTGCCGTGCTGTGCTGTGCTGTGCCATGCCATTCCTCTCCACTCCACTCCACTCCACTCCACTCCACTCTACTCCATTCCATTCCTTTTGGTCTTCCAGGCATACAATATAGAATAACAGAGCTGAAAGGGACTTTGGAGGTCTTCTAGTCCAACCCCCTGGGGTTTGGCTCAGGAACCCTGGAAGTTGAAGTCCACGGGTCATAAAGGGGTCATCGTTGCCCATCCCTGCTCTAGTCAGTGAAAGTGAGCTCAGCGTTGGGTGAAGCTGGAAACCAGCAAGGTGAAAAATGGCAGCTCTTCCTGATAAATTGAACTTTGAAGTCATGAGAATGCTCAGGAGCTGGATAGACTGGTATAGGGAGAAGGTTAGACAAAGGGGGAGGAAACTAACCCATGTTGGTTCCAGTTATCAAATGAATTCCACCTCCCCCAAAACTAGTGACAGTGGGCCTTGTTGTTTTCTTGACCACCTAACGATTGCAACCATACCGTTTTTGTGGATTGTGAGATTTAAGCTCCACATTTTAAGTCACAAAAACTCATTGCAAAACCTTACACTGACTTTCTTCCAGCCTTATCCTGTGGGGATTTTCTGAAACTACAACTCACCTAGGGGAAAGGGAACAATATGCACCATCGTGATCTTTCTGCAGAAAGAGCAAGATAGAAATATATATCAAATTGTAGACACTTAAAATATTGAGATTCAAATGTTTCTTTTGGACAAGAGCTTTTTCTCTCTTTAAGTCTAAAAGAGGAAAGGACAAAAATCTTGAATCCAGTCCTAAATCAAAACATCACCAGAGTCTACAAGCTTTTCCAGCTTACATATCATTGGTTTTTGTTTTTTTTTGGCAAGGATTGAGGATGAACTATGGAAAATCCAAAAATTAGAAGAGTTGTTTAAGATGTAATTTTCACAGTTAAGAGTCAGTGTTAAAAAGGAATTTTCAAATACTTGGAAGAAAAGAACTTAAAAGACATCAGAATCATCCCAAGGATCTGCAGCAAATTTCCTCTTCTCTTAAAGTATTCCTTATCTCATTAGGGTTACATTCTTTTATCTTGCCCAGAGTTACACTATGGTAAGATGGGCCACCAATAAATTTGATCAATAGACAAACAAAAATAGAATCTTGGTCCCACTTCATTTGTGATGGCCCTGGAAATAAAGGAATATGATGCCCAATAGGTTCACCAACAGCAGACCAGGGTCACCTCAGAAAAACACCCATTGATCTGGAATGTTCTTTCTGTCTTTATGACCACTTGGCTGCTCATATTTCTAGGACCTTATAATTTAATTTAGAGAAAAAGGCCCTGCAGATTGCATCGGATCTCGGCTGGAAATTGAAGGCTATTTGTCACTCACAAACATCTAACTCAGCCAGAAGTAGAGCAAGCTCTCTGTACAACTCTCTAGTGTAGCCTTAAAACTGGTGGGGAATTGAAAGATTTATTTTGTAGACCTGAACTGATCAAAACCTGCCTATTGTGGTTAATTGTACAGGGGTTTTTGGAAGGTCTTATGAGGCCACTGGGAAACCAGAAGCTTTTTCACCAGCCTTTGAAATTCTGGCTGATTTCAGGGTCACGACAAATTCACATTTGTTTTCTAACCACCACGGAGAAATGATGTCCAAGTCATGAGGGCATGTGTAATATGCTAAAGTATAGTGATACCCTTGTACTTAACTGGTTTGAAACTCATCGAATTTGGTACTCAATGCATTTTGCCATGAAAATTTTGACCCAGTACTCATCATTTGTTTGGTATTTAACACACAAGCTAGAATTTTTTGATGTGAGCTGTTTTTCCTTATGTGGAAAATTTGTTTGGTACTTATCTTTTTTGGTACTCATCACTCCTCCTGGAACCAATTTGTGATGAGTACCAAAGTACTACTGTTAGGATTTAGATACTTCTAGTCTATTTGCATATAAATATGGATTGGGTACAGCTTTCAAATTTTATTGCGGATATAATCTAAATAGGATTCATGTACCATAGATAAGTATGTAAGCCATGTTCTATGTGGAAGTTGTATTCCTTTATAAAATATTCCTTTATTGTATGTTTCTATGTGTTGACTAGAGTTCTATGATTTTCCATGCTGGTTGGGGAATTCTGGGAGTTGAAGGCCACAGTCTCAAAGCTGCCAAGGTTGGACCCCCTGACCTAAATCATAGCTTCACCTAAAAAGATTTCCAGAATTTTCTCCCTGAAGAATTATCTGGAAATTAATTTGCTTTATATGTAGACCTCAGATCAGATGGGATATTGGCTTCCTTCCTGGAATGAGAATTCAACATCTCAAGAAGCTGTGATTGGGTCTCTTTTGGTCATTTTCCATGTCTCCAAGAAGATAGTACTTTTCTTGACAATTCAGTTCTTGCTCCAAAGAGGGATCTTCTTGATTCCTCTTTGTGTCCACAAGTAAGGTGTCCACCAGTGTCCACCAGTGTCTACCAGGTGTCCACTAGTAAGCTTCATTTCCCTAACTGCAATTTTTTAAAAACCTCTTTGTATGCAGAGAGGAAATTATGCATTGTTTCACAAAATATGTTTTGCTTATCAAGTTACAGAATATCAGTTATTCTATCTGTAGGGTTTGATAGCCCTGAATTTGGGCATGCCAGATCCTCACTATTCTCACCGGTAACTATTCAGATAATTTCAGATTTTCTGCTTTTCCTCTTGGCAGTTCCATTCACTCTCCCTTTTAGGCAAACTTCCGGTTACTTCAACTTTCCCTTAAAAAAAAAATTAAAATACTCCCATGCTGTCCTGATGAACGGGATTGCACTGTTACCAGCATGCATTTTGCTAGCAAAACTTCAATTTACTTGGTCAGGGTCCTTTTGTGGCTTGGGCTTAAAGGCTGCAGTTGCCATAGTAACAAAAGTTAGTTACCTAAGTGACAACGCTCTTCTAATGTTCCAGGAAACACCCTTGAACTTGGTTTATTGCAGCATCATTCACAGTGGACGGAACTGTAGATGGGAGCAATGTATATATTTTCATTATGTAACAAACCATTATTTTTCTCTATGAGAATGAGACCCCTTTGTGACTATCCATATCTGTCTGTCTGTCTGTCTATGTATCTATCTATCATCTCTCTCTCTATCATCTATCTCCATCCATTTTTCTATCTCTTTCCATCCATGCCTGCCTGCCTGCCTGCCTCTCTCTCTCTCATCATCTATCATCTGTCATCTATCTATTATCTATCTCTATCCATTTTTCTTTCTCTCTCCAACAATTTCTGTTTCTCTCTCTCTCTCTCTCTCTCTCTCTTTCATCTATGTATCATCTATCTATCTATCTATCTATCTATCTATCTATCTATCTATCTATCTATCTATCTATCTATCATCTATCATTTATCTATCTATCCTTAATTAAAACATGAGTTTTCCACAATTGTTTTATTCCTGAACTGATGAAGCATCCCTGTGACCTTCCGTGGTGATCTATTGCCTTGGGCTTCAGTCTCACAGAGGACATTCTAGCGATACTTACTGAGGTCCTTCCCTCTGAGGTTGAAGAGTGGAAAAGATCTCAGAGGAGAAATCTTACTTTTGAAAGTACCTCTATGATCCACCTCAGCCTCTAAGACCAATCTTTTCTGATTTCCCCTGGTTACTTCCAAAGGTTCAGAAGAAGATGATGATGTAAGATTTAGGACCCCCCCTAAAGCCGAAAGGACCACAGCAGCTTCTGGACATATATTTCTTCTCCTTGGTTAAAATTAGTCTGGTCAAATAAGTGACTGAGATGGGGAAATCAAAGCTGCGGGTGCTTTGCTGTTCTCCTTTCTGTCCTGCTGGCAGAACCGTTGACACTCACAATGGCACTCTGGATGTTGGAGGTCTCCTCTCAATCTCTCATATTGATCCAATTGCCCCGATTGTTTCGTTTCAATATGCCCAGCTGAAATTACACTACTACAGGAGCCATAAGTGCTATGGGTGGGATGGGGGAGGAAGAGACCAGTTATTTGGGGTGAGGGTGGGTTGATATTTTTTGAAAATGTCTTGGGAGGTCTAATTGAGGTTTCTCAATTAGTTTACAGCCTGTGATGGAGCAGGCACAAATAATTGGAGGTTGATGCAATGTCTGGATTGTGCAGGCATTGGAACATTCAGCATCCAATGTGAACTCCAGGAACAGATGCCCAACCAGAGCTGGCAGTTAATTAAAAGCACCATGTACTTAAATGATTAACTAATCACAGCATGGCGGCATTCAACAGAAAACCTTCTCTGTTGGAACTGGTAGAGAGACTGCTAATGTCTGCCTTCGAGGTACCCTGCCTACCACAGTTTGTTCCTACACTGCCAATAGAGACCCAGTTAGTCTCTCCAGTTTCATTAAGCCACTGCTTGGTTGGAAAGAAGGTTCCGGCAACAGTAACTGTGAGAGGGATCTTGGAGTCTTAGTGGACAACCAGTTAAATATGAGCCAGCAGGGTGCGGTGGCAGCCAAAAAAGCCAATGCGATCCTAAGTTGCATTAACAGAGGGATACAATCGAGATCAAGGGAGGTACTAATACCACTCTCTAAAGCCTTCGTAAGACCACACCTAGAATACTGCATCTGGTTTTGGTCATGTAAGGACCAGACTTTCCCCCACCTGCTCAACTTATAAGAATGAACTTTTGAAAACTGGGTATTTCAAAAGGAATTCTTTATTGAAGAGGAAGAAAGCAAGTCAACATTCGAAGCAGAATCTGATGTCCTTCCGGGCACACAGCTCAGATAAAGGGAGTTAGAACCCCTCCCCTTAGTCTGATGTGGATTTCGCCAATACCCATAAGCAAATATGTTATTTTCTCCTTGCCCCTGAGAACGTAGCTACGAAGAGATTGCCAGGAAGTTTCTTTCTGAATTGGAATTTATATGGCCCCCTCTCCTCTTTTGCCATCTCTCCAAGAGGTGAGAAGTTTCCAGGCATCTGGGGTGCCAGGTAATGGTTGTAAATCATCTAAAGGTCATACAGATTCAGTACAAGAGTTAGGATATTCAGGTTTTAAAGAATTACTTCCATCAACCCCACCTTCTTCATCCATTGAAGAATGGCAGATACACAGATTTGACAGGTCACCACACTATTAAAAAATGCTGAGATTCTAGAAAGAGTGCAGAGAAGAGCAACAAAGATGATTAGGGGATGATTGGAGGCTAAAACATATCAAGAATGGTTGCAGGAACTGGGTATGGCTAGTCTGGTGAAGGGAAGGACTAGATAAGCAGTCTTCCAATTTTTGAGGGGCTGCCGCAGAGAGGAAGGGGGTCAAGTTATTTTCCAAAGCACCTGTAGGCCAGACAAGGAATAATGGATGGAAACCGAACAAGGAGAGATTCAACCTGGAAATAAGGAGAAATTTTCTGACAGTGAGAACCATCAACCAATGGAATAGAAGTTGCCTTCAGAAGTTGTGGGAGCTTCATCCCTGGAAGCCTTCAAGAAGAGACTGGACTGCCATCTGTCAGCAATGGTGTAGGGCAGGGGTGTCCAACCTTGGCAACTTTAAGACTTGTGGACTTCAACTCCCAGAATTCCTCAGCCAGCAAAGGAATTCTGGGAATTGAAGTCCACAAGTCTTAAAGTTGCCAAGGTTGGACACCCCTGGTGTAGGGTATCCTGCTTGGGTGGGGGGTTGGACTAGATGACCTACAAGGTCCCTTCCAACTCTGTTAATCTGAAGCTGTGGTGGTTCAGTGTCCAATCCAATGAACTAGCATCTATTCTGACAGTCCTCGAAAGATGGATGAGCAGCAGAGAAATGAGGTAATTCAGAATAAGTGAGCTTTTCTTTTTTAAAAAAAAATCGTTCTGTTTATTTATCTGTTTGTTTGGGTGTTGAGCCATCTTTCCCCTTTCCCTCCCCGAAATCTTTTCATCAGACATAACAGCTGGCTTGTGTGCTGGAAAAAAAAAAACCACTAATAGAAAATCAATGTTTGCCCGACAGAGAAGGCGAAAAGCATCAAATTAGCCATGAAAGAACGTTATAATTTCAACTCTTCAGACAAAAGACACCGAAGTAAATTGTGGAAGGCGCTCAAGCTGGTGTTTCATGTCTGAAGGATCCAGAAAATAAACTTGCAGCTCTAAAGTGAGAATAGAAAGGTGGGACCTTCGTATAATGTAATATTTAGAATTTAGAATAGAATAGAGCTGGAAGGGACCTTTGAAATCTTCTAGCCCCCTGCTCTGGCAGGAGACCCTGTACCATTTCAGACAAGTGGCTGTCCAGTCTCTTCTTAAAAACCTCCAGGGATGAAGTACCCACAACTTCTGCAGGAAAGCTGTAATTGTTCTCACTGTTACGAAGTTTCTCCTTCATTCCAGGTTGCTTCTCTCTTTGACTGGTTTCCATCCATTGTTTCTTGACCTGCCTTCTGGTGCTTTGGAGAATAATTTGACACACACACCCCTCTTCTTTATGGCAGCCCCTCAAATATTGGAATATTGTTGTCAAGTCACCCTTGATTCTTCTTTTCTCTAGACTAGCCAAACCCAAATCCTGCAACCGTTCTTCGTGTGCTTCCGTCTCCAAGCCTTTGATCATCTTAGTTGCTCTTCTCTGGAACTTTTTCCAAAGTCTTTTGTAGGTGGTGACCAAAATTGGTTGCAATATTCCAGGTGTGGTCTTATCAGGGCCGTGATGGCAAACTTATGGCAGGTGTGCCAGAGGTGGCATGCGGAGCCCTCCCTGTGGGCACAGGCACGTGTGGATTCACTTTACGCATTTTGGGGATGCGCACGAGCGTGCTTTGGGTCCTCGAGGCCGGAAAGGTTAGCCATCACTGTACTAGGGCTTTATAAAGCGGCACTAATACTTCACGTGATTTTGATTCTATGCCTCTGTTTATAGAACCCAGGGTTGTATTAGCTTATTTGGCTGCTGCCGCACATGGCTGGCTCATATTCAAGTGATCATCCAGTCTATAATATATCCGGTATATAATATAACTTGTGGCTGGTCATTTGAGCCTCAAGTGAAAATGAGTTGATTTGTTCTGTCGGATTTATTTCTGCATGTTTCATTTTGTTTATTTTCTTCTCTGCCCACAACATTCTCATAAATCTGCGAAATTCAGGATGTCAGTCCTCTTTGCCTCCTGCTTCTTCAAAATCCAGAGGGGAGAAACGACGGACATTAATGTCGCCATTATCACGACACGATCCAAATACGGGTAATCCTCAACTTACGACCAAAATTTATCTTGCTAAGCAAGATGGTGGTTAAGTGAATTTTGCCCCATTTCACGACCTTCCTTGCCACCGTTGTTAAGTGAATCATGAAGCTGGTAACATGGTTGTTCAAGGAATCTGGCTTTCCCCATTGACTCTGCTTGTCAGAAGGTCACAAAAAGGGATCATATGACCCCGGGAAAGTGAAACCGTCATAAATAAGCATCTAAATTTTGATCGTATGACCCTGGGGATGCTGCAATGGTTGTAAGTGTGAGAAAAGGACATAAATCACTTATTTCAGTGCTGTAACTTTGAAAAGTTACCAAAGGAACGGTTGTAACTTGAGGACTACCTGCATAGCTGGCCCATATTGCCATCTGAAGAGGGAGCCTTGGTGAATGTATTCAACCCAGGGCCTCTTTCCATTGCAAGCAAGAGAGATGTGCTTTAATGAGATAATATGCATGTCTGAAAGCAATGTTTAAGGAAGCCCATTCAGCTCTGAAAATAAGTGTCAGCTTTAATGGTAGCTCCTTCACTCCAGTTTTCCTCCTTCCTTTTTTCTAAACCACAATGTATCTCAGCTGGCATGTCCCGCTAACCACTAATTTTTTTAACCAAATGGAAGTCCTTGTTTGAGGCAGAAAACTAAAGCTGCTGCTGTGACACTAATATATCTTTAACAAGGGAGGGAGGGAGAGCGAGAAAAGAAAGATAGAGGAAGGAAATGAGAGAAAGAAAGAGAAAGAAAGAGGGGGAAGAGAAATAGGGGAAAGGGGAAGAGAGAAGAGAGAGAGAGGAAGGGAGGGGGAGAAGAGGGGGAGGGAGAGAGAGAGAGAAGGGAATGGAGTGAGAGAGAGAAAAGAAGGAAGGAGGA